>UXGC01000896.1:2818-46315 GCA_900480045.1 Eurytoma adleriae
TCCGATCCTGAAGAGACATGCGGAACATTTAGCTAAACAAACGCAAATAACGTAAATAACGCTCCGATCCTGCAGAGTGAGTGGAGCGTTTTGGCTAGACAGCGAAGCGTTTAGCGAAACCGTCAGTCCCTGCAGTCAGTCCCTTTGTTTGTATGTCAGGGTATGCTATTGATGAAATTTAAAAATTGATTCAAGTAATTTCTAACTTAAAATCAAATTCTTATTTTTAAGAACTTCTTAGTTGTGGAAGTATCATCTGGTAGTCATTATTTGCTAATTACGATAGATTCTTAGGTAATGGGCGAGATTCGTTCATCCGCAGGGATAGGTAAACGGATGAAGGGTGCGAGACTCGTTTAATATTATTAGACCAAAATTTGTCTTAGAGGTTGAGGTTCTAAGGGCGAGCGAATGCGGCCAAAGCACCGCACTCGATTATGAGCGAGGGTCTGGAGCGGTGGTTCTCCGGTGCGGTCCACTGGGGAACTGTGCTCTATTAATATTACGCCTGCACCATGTAGAGTTGGTCGAACAAAGAAACAGAGACTAATGGCCAATCGCTCGTATTACATGTCTTTCACGTTCCGGCATTTTCTTTGTTACTTTCGTCTGACATATTTTTTATCCAATAATATTGACGTGCCTTTCTTTTAAAAATTAGTACTGTCTCGGCGTTCGTTTCCGTTTCTTTGCTTAAAATGGTTTATTCTTAAAAGTTTATGAGTAAATTTGATTGCTGCATTGAATATAGTTTATTTTTTAACATAAAAAATTCTTAATGTTAATGGATGTATGGGGAGATAAAATATTTTACTTTGTTGTTCCAGTTACTTTTTTTATGAGAAATCATATTTACAAAATATCCGAGTGTTCAGCCATAAAATAACAAAAAGTTGAAATAAAATATTCCCATAATCATAAGCTTAACGTAAAATGTTTATAAAATACCAGTTTTGTTAAGCGTATAAATTTATGGAAAAAAGTACAGCAGAAAAAATTTCATTGCAGAGCTGTAAAACGCGAAGAAAAAGCATCGAATCATTAAGCGCAGGGCAGTAATTGAGCATGGCGATGGAGTGGCACGCGGCGCACGATGTCCAAAAAATATCGCGTGCGTTAACCTCCACCGATGGAACTTTCATCATCGAATTTATCGTGCCATGGCCAGCCCGATAACATCTTTGGTAGATGCGCTGAATTTAATTGCGCGAGTTACACCTGTCGGGTCGTCTGCACGTGCAAAAAACCGTGGAGCCATTTCACATGCCTTTCACATAAGAAAGAGAAGAATATATATAACAATTATAGTAATGTATCGCCAATAATAAATATTCCTGAAAAATAGAGTTATTTTTCAGGAATTGCGTTCTTAGTAAAGAAAATCAACCATCTTCCTTGGTTTCCACCAAACGAAAATATACTACACAGTCAGAGAAAAATGTTATTTTATCATCCGTCGCATAATTTGCAACTCTAGCCACGGAAGTCAAATAAAGCACGCGCTATAAATCGGCCGCCGGTGCATCTCGAGTGCACGCGGCTCTGCATATCAGCAGGGGCACGGCGGCACTTACGGGTTTTGTAAGCGGCTCACGTTGCCGCCCTTGAATCATGCGCGTTCGACGCGGCCGCGATATTTCACCGCTATGTTTAATAATTCGGCGCGTTACGTTGGAAGGAAGGGGAAAGGAAAGAGAAAGGAGAGGCACGCGAGTCACATGCCGCGGGGATTCAAAACAAGAGGTTTATAAAGCGAGATACGTGACTGGCAAGAAGCGCATCGATGACGCGCGACGAGCAGTTGCAGAGTTTCCGATATTCCATGGATATTGCGATTGCGTCTGCTGCTTTTTTTGCGTATTGAAATAACTTTATTGTTTGGTATACTTGAACAAGTTTATTTTTTATTATTTTAATTCAATTTCACTTCACTCGACGGCTAACTTTACGCTTTCCCGTAATGAGTAACTTACAAGTCTTGTATTGTATTAAAAATCGATTACATATTCAACAATCACTTTTGATCGTGGCAGCAATGCACATGTTTACAAATATATTATATCGTAAAAAAGTTAGTACAGTAGTAAGTTTTTAAAATAAATAAATAAAAGCAATAAATCAAAAGCATTAAAAAAGAGTCGTATAAGGATAAGCCAAGTGTATTACAAAACTTTTAAGGGGCTGCTTTATACAGTCTTACATAAAATCGAATTTTTTTACTGTATACACGTCGGATAAAAAGAAACTTGGGAGAAGTACCGTGATTTTTCAAACTCAACACTCTGTTTTATTGTGCGAATTTCTGCGGCGCGGTCGACACAAGCTCTTGCAAGATCGCAAAGCGTTTCGGGGAGGGTCGAGCTTTTAGCAGGGGTCGCGCATGAAGGGGGGAGGTTCCTTTGTTCTCTTGAGCAATATTCCAATGTAAAAGTACTATTAAACTGGAAATTACTTTTCCGCTATATTTATGATTTATCGAAGCTTTTAAGCTCTACAAATGCGGCTTCAATAATAAATATAGCAATTAATTCATAGCGATTATACAATATTGATATGTAGACACGGAAGTATTTCTTAATAACATGTTGCCTACGTAGGAATAAGTAAAATGCATTCCACGTACCAGTTTAATTGAAAATTAAAGTTGAACAAATTAATATTCACTATTATTTTAACTTGGAATCAGTGAAATTCATTGACTCATATTTAGAGTTACAGATTCTAAACAATCGTTTTTTACTCATAACTCCTCACTTTTATTAGAGAGAAATCGTGGCTTTTAAAGGGCGCATTTGGCAACTGTGTACATATCAGCCTTGTGTACTTTGCGAGAGGGGAGGCCAGAATCGCTGCGTAGCGTCTGCCGTTCATCCCCTAAAGTCCGCGAGCAGAGCTAAATCTCGGCGTGATATAAGTTTTCATTCGCACGCGCTCGCGGTGGCGGACGACCAAGGCCCCCGCTGTAAATCCACCAAGAGAGCTTTGCGCCACCCTGTAATCCCGCGCTCTTGATAGAAATTAAGACGAATCTCCGTGATTTTTTTTGTAAACTCAACCAACGGAACAACAAAAATTTCTTCCATTTAAACCTCCCCTTCTACGTCTCCAACTAATTTTCAGGGGTGTTGTGAAATGTTTTTTTTCAGCAGGGTATCAAAATCGTAAATTTCACGTACATGTATATAGCTGACACTACGTTGACTTTATCACTGTTTCTGGTGGTGTTTAAAAATTCGACGTTAAGTATCAGAGAAGGGGTGGGGTGAGAGGTGTCAATTATGCGCGAAATTTCATAATGAGAATTACATCGTCCGGCGGATTATTCAACGCTGGGGTCGGGCCACTGCTGCGCGTATGTAGTTGAGCAACGTGAAGTACCGGCGTGCGATCGATGTTAATGACTCGGACTGTGAAATGTGCACCTGTACTTGTCACTCTCGAGGGCTGTCTGTAAATCATCAACCAATTAGCATCTTGAATGACAAAAATAATTACCATTATTATTAGTTAAATATTTTATATTTTTAATTCATGACGAAATAAGCAGCAATAAGACTTTTTTGGCCAGTAACTAAGTAAAATAGGTTCCACATTATAGAAAAATGATCGATTATTAAGGTTCATGTCTAAAACTTTTATTATCCATATTTCTTGTTCAATGAAAAGGGCAAAGTCTTAAAAAAGTAATCCATTAATTTCATTACGATTATTATTAACTTATATTAAAAGAAAAGGAAAATAATAAAAAATAAAAATCACCTTTAAATGCGAATATCCATCCAAAGATTGTTTTATCTCGCACATATACCCCCAATAAAACCAATGATAAATTCGAATGAAGGAATTTTGGGACAAGTTTCAGTGGATCGAATATCGATAGTTTTTTAATTTTGAAACGAACGTTTCCAAATTTGTCCTAGCACGAGAAAGAAATGATAACGCGCATCTGCAGGTACGCAAGCGGATGTTACGTTGTACACACTATCGGCTATTCATCGGAACACACTGATAGCACCGACCACTACTCATCCCCATGGGACTGTGCTATCTCTCGCTGAGGGAGAGAGAAAGAAATAGAGAGGGAGACCTGTGAAACATCACCAGTCTGTCGCATACCTTTTTTGACGTTCCATCAAGTTACTGTTATTTGGCTCCTTTTATTTTTATTTTTTGCAGAAGGATAATTTTGCTCTGAAATTTTGAAAATGTAATCAGTGAAAAAGATTGGTGTTCAAGTAGGTGTTACGTCAGTGCTATTTCATCCTATCTGCAGTTTTCATAAAGGAAACCACCTATTATCACATAATTAAATGTTAACGATCAATACATCGCGCGATAATCATTGCATACATTTTTTTTACTGAATTGTTATCTGCGCATGACATAATTTTCATTTATATCTTTAGTTCCCAAAATAATTATTACAGTGTTTTCTGTGCAGCCCAAAATTTGACGTGATAAAATAATCAGTACTCGATTCGATCATAGTAACAGTTTTAATGTTCATAAAAAATTTTAAATTTATTAATGATTTATTGTAATTTTTTTAATTACTATGTTACCTCTAATTACAAATTTCAGGGTTACTGAATATAGCGAAAGCATTTTGCAGAAACGAGAAAATTTCTGTTAAGAATGAGAATAACAGCCGGAATAGTTATCGATAATCAATTTCTAAAAAATATCTGATAAGCAGTACTGATAAATATTCTCGAGCAAAGTCGCTTTCGGACAATGCGAACGCATTCAACTTATACCTTTGGTCATTTGTTGCGCGTGAATCAATCTGTAAGCAATGTGGAAGAGCGTGTTTTTACTCCTGTACATTACGTTGCTACAATTTATTTTAATTAAAGGTTAGATCATTATTTTTTCTTATAAATTTCTGCTAATATCACTTCACGATTCTAAGTTTGACTTACAGCAATGTAAGTTTTTCAAAACCAAACTTTCTAATTGTGTAATAATGTTTAAGGTGATGACAATGTCACGACTGTCAAGCCTACTATCACAGAAACAACTACTAACACAACTACCATTGAAAGCCAAATAGAATTGTTGAAGAAAGAGTCCTCTATTGAAAGCAAATTAGAGGCGTCGAAGAAAGTGACACACCGAATTGTCAATGGCACAAGCGCAGTATTAGGTCAGTTCCCGCACCAGGTATGTTTCCAAAAGTAAGAAGATACTTCTTAAACTAATATTGGTTAAAGCTATTTTAAAAACGTTCAATATTATAATTATAAGGTATCATTGAGAAGTTCGTCTACTGGTAGTCATTTTTGCGGTGGAAGTATGCTGACGCCCAAATGGGTCCTCTCAGCAGCTCATTGTGTGGCAGAGTAAGAACATTTTTTTCCATCTTTCATCAATAATATCATTGACATGATTAATTTATAAATAATAGCTTTTGACTGCTTAGTGAGAATGGAACAATAAATATCAATCCGCACGAATTGTTGGTAGTGGCCGGAGAAATTGATATAAAAGACGATGATAAAACCCAGGTTGTAAGAACTGTTATTCGTATCACAATTCATCCCGAGTTCAACTACCATATCTTGCACAACGATGTATCACTTTTAGAGGTTTGTAAAAAGTTATTTCGCAGTCTTTAAAATATTACCGTTCTCTAAAAGCACCAAATACCAAAATATAAATAACTTTCCAGTTGGAAACTCCGATCTGCTTCAATAACCGCATCCATACGCTACCACTTGCTCGAGCTCCAACGTCGGCTAACGCCGTGTGCCAAGTATCTGGTTGGGGCCATCAAAGATTCGTGAGTAACATGCGTTATTCTAATAATTGAGATTAGAATAAGATCATCGTTATTCCAATTATGCTCGTCAAATTAGTCACTATTTAAAAAAGAAATTCATGACATTAACCATTAACATGTACTGTGATATAGGATAGAACTCGTGCTTTAACAAAAAGTTTTTATTTTCAGAATGGCGGTGTAATTAGCAAAAAATTATTGTACGTCGACCTTCCAGTAGTTGACATTTCTGTGTGTAAGATACTTCTGGAGGAATATGTATCCGTACCTGACAAGGGTGTGATATGTGCTGGATATATGGAAGGCGGTCGAGATGCTTGTCAGGTTCGTTAATCTCGAAAATATTGGTTCCTTTAAACTACCTCTATTTTCTGATATTTTAATTGGGAATTCACCTTGCAGGGTGATTCCGGCGGTGGTATGGTATGCAGCGGTCTATTGACGGGTATAGTTTCAGGAGGACTGGGTTGTGCCTTGCCGCAGCTGCCGGGTTTTTACGCAGACATCCATGTCTATACAGACTGGATCGAGAAGTTCGTGAATTTAACAGAAGAAGTTAAATTTTGCTCTAGCGCCTCGACGCTTGCAACGTCACTTTTCGTACTAGTCACAACAGCTGTGATATTACAAGCCAATAGGTGGGCTTGATATGTTTTAAGAATATAGACTATTCTTTTCTGTTAATTAGTTAATCAAGTAATCTACTAGTTAGGAAATATCCACTGTCCGCGACGGTGAAATAGATAAAATCAATCAAACAATCGGTTATAAAGACCACTATCAGAAGATTAAGAGATAAGAAACTACGCGCCGGATATCGAAGCTTTTCACTCGGTGTGTAATTCTTGAAAATTGTAAAATTCAAGGGCGCGCCTAAGCTTTGGCGAGACTTCAAAGTTTCACTATCGGTACTATTGGGGAAACATCGTCATTCTACCGAAGTAAAAGCATTCGAGGGTCGTCTTTGATCTCAAAGGGCTCGGGGATCGCTTCATGTGATTTCCAAACCAATACGTTCATTCGAAAAGTTTAAACAACGTTGATCGTGAAAGTATTTGTTAAATAAATGTATAATTTAATACAAAAAATATGATATATAAATTATTTAAATTTAATAAATTATTTTGCAAGTTACAATTACATTTCTTAATTATGATGTACCTTCATTATTAATTGCATAATTAATTGTAGCATCAGCCATCAATACAGTAGTTATTGCTACCAAAAATGAATATTGTAAATTGAACTTCATTCCTTTCCTTTCCCTTTTTTGCCAGTTTGTATTGAAGTATTAATTGTTCATATTAAATGAAGAATCGTTATTTATTTATTTAAACTAAGCTGCACCAAAGAGTTTAAGGTAATTGGTAATATAAATCTTTGCGCTATCCCAAATTCAGTGCAGTACTAACCCGTGTAGGAATTAGATGGGGATATGTCCCACTGTTCCCCACTTGCTCCTGACCAGATCTCTACCTGTAGCACATGTTTTCCATATGGTCCCATGTTTAAGACATGGGACATAATCCTACCAGAATCCGATAAGATTTCCCCATTTCCCCATCAAATTCCTATGATTTCCTACTGGGGAATTTATACAGTAAACATCATTTTACAGTGACAGTAACCGTGACATTATCCTATAGCAGTATTAATTAGTCTTCAGAATCTTTTTTATAATCAATTCTGATATTATGATAAAACAGTAAACATTTCCATTGGCTGGTAGAAAAGTTCATTCCTCTGCAACGAAAGTCTGTGGTCGTCTATTGAACTTAACTTTGGCAAGTGCCTTCTCCACAGGCAACTAAAAAGCGCCTCGCTCAAGACGAGCCAAAGAAACTCCCGCGGCTTTCTTCACCCCTAAGACGGACCAAGACGCGAGCACAGACATCGGCGGTTAATTAATTAAATGTAAACCCGCCCATCATCCCCCCGATTTTTCTTACTCCCATCCACTTTATATCGCGAGAGCCCGGATTAGTCCCTCCAAGAGAAGGTCGCGACGTTTTCCGCGGTTTATTTATGAACAACTTGAGCTCTTTGCCCGCCAATCGCGTATTCAGGCACGCGCGAAAAGCTCCTCTTTTTCGCTCTCGTGGCGCTTTGTTTCCAGGCGATATCCCCCCCTCCGCGCGCCGTGAGAATCATTAGCGGCGGACTTTCAGGCTGCGTTCACGTCTATTACTCGGGAAACGACGGGGGGTGGGGGTTCCGTTATCGGGAGGTTTTTTCACCCGTCTGCACCTAATAGCAGCCAGTTTATCGGTTTTTCTTTTTCGCAAGTCTTTAGGGCCAGTCCTTTCACGGACTTTCTCATTTACGATTATAATTTTCACTGGGCTAATGAAAAAGATTGAGGATCTTTATGAAAAAGTAGGCATTCTTTTTTGGAAAGCAATATCTGCATTTAATATTTTATTTATATACAGAATGTTCTAAAAGTTCCAAAACGGTTCTATATATAGCTTTGAATTCAATACCTGAGTGTATTCGTAATTCTAACTAGACAAGTAGACACCCTCCGATTTCTCTCAAATTTTACAGAATGTTTCTTTGATAAAAAAATCCGATGGGGCATATGAATAAAAATAGGACACATTATTCAAAAATTTAGGAGATATGAGTTTACGAAAACGTTAATTTCTCGCAAGCAGAAAGTCTTAATAACATACAAAATCATAAATAAAAAAAAAACATAAGAGCTTCAATTTGAGACATTTTAGATTAAAAAACTTTTATTGGTTCAAAAGTTATGCATAGTTAAAGTAAGAAAAGAAAATTTTAGCAATGTTTAATGTCGCGTAAATTAACATTTTCTTACAGGTACAATGCATTGTAAAAGTAACTTTATAATTTAATTCTAAAATTATTTAGAAATTTCAAACTGGCATACTCAATAAAAGAGATATGTTTCTCTCCTGTACTCGATACCCCGAACTTTTCCGCAGTACACGATCAGATTCAATTACTTTCAGCGAACAGTGGCATTATTACCATTTAAATCCCGGTAGTATATCAGTTAGTTCTTCACGACTGCTTCTGTGACATGCGAAACATTGTGTAATCTTATGATATAAAGATTAAATCGTGATAAGCTTCGAAATTCGAGTTCGACTATTGTTTACCAAAGTGATTGTCGTGTACCTCTTCCGCGGCAAAAATAAAGCATTTCGGCACGACGTCACGTTCCAACGCCGAATCATCAGTCTCTTCATTTCCTATAAATTCCATTACGATTCGCTCGAGCGCGAGCGCATCTCCCGCGGAATTTTCCCAGCCGCACGGGGAAAACTCGATTTTGCCGCGTCGTCGGCGAACAGAATTAGCAAGAGCGAAGCGAATGAAATTAAGGCGACGGCGGAGGCCGCGCCGATAGTGAATTCGTAACTTCGTTACGACGTGGACTGTAACGAGACTTTGTTGGCGGTTGGGCTTTTTACATTAGGCGCGCCTTCAGCGCGAGCCACACTTTCGACGACATCGACCGCCGACGCGTCTGATTGTAGGGGCGCGCTTCGCTCGGTGCCGTCGCTTTTACATATCTCTGCTGCTTTCTCTTGCGCCCTACGTTGGTCGTGTTCGAGTCGTTATCATGGCAGGCTGATAGTCGAGATTCAATTTACTCTGAACGTATTATTCTATTGTTACTTCGATTAAATTTGTTTCCCATTACTTATATTTCTGTTGCCGAATGCAAAAGAAAAACACGTCATTGAAAATTTCAAGAGAAGTGCGTATAAATTTTAAGTAATTTTAGACAGACGGCTTTGACAACTAATGACGTCAAAGCAAAGACGCTAATATTACTCAGTTTTTCGAGAAAACTAAATACACTCATATCATCTGGCGAATAATACATAATCGTTCTTTGATTATTCTTTTCAGCTGTGCTAATATTCATTTTATCGAAAAAGATTAAATTTATAAGAGAGAATTCTATCTTAATTAAGTAACAACGATTTTGTCATATGGAGGCAAAAAATAATTTGGGGTTGACAATATTTGGTTTAGTTACCAGCGTTAACAATGTTAATTACAACAGTAACACGTCATGTGTATGAAGTCTAAATAATGTGGGTGCTACAGCAATAATAATCGAAGCTTCGATAATAATGTTATTTTCAAAATAATAAAATTGTTAGACAATCGTTAGTGTATCGAAATTTTCTACATAAATTTAGTTTTATAATTTTAACCTTTTCACTAACAGAATCATTTTGCAATTTTATGAAATCGAAGTATTTTGGGATTGATTTTGGGACTTTTAGCTTTTTGAATGGAGCTGATTGGAAGATTTACATATGAATGAACGTCAGAATTAGTAATTCGAGTTCCAAGATAAGTATGTTTGCGATCAAAACAATTTTACCTCATTCCGGTTTAATCTTGCATCACATGGTAGCTTAATTACTGTTATCCTCCTGATAGAATATTTACTTATTAACAAAAACATCGCAGGTTAATGCAAAGGATAATACGTCACCATAGGGTAGAGTGTTGCGCGTAACTTCAACGTTCGATATTTTTATTAATATATCGAATATCGATTATTTTTCTAATTTCTATCAGACAGATATAATAAAATTTTTCATGTTCGGGGCTATTAATGAATAATCGTTTAAATTTTTTATAAAAGTTCATGTTTATTTACAAAATTTGTGTATAGTAACTATCAACTTAAAGACAATTTTTTCGTCAGATTGCAAGACATAACGCAATATTTCAAAAATATAAGTAACAAGTAATTCCTTATAAAACGCAGACTAAAATTACGCTTAAGCTTTTAAAATACTTAGAAAATAATCTTTGACAAATTAAATCGAATAAACTAGGTACTCATCAATTCATCCTGTATTTGTTGTAAACTTTTGCCTTTTGTTTCTGGTACTATAAATATAGTGTAAGGAATCACCATCGCTGTTACAATTGCGAAAATTAAAAAAACATAAGTTTCCCCCATTACAGCAACCATGGGTTGATAAGTTTTCGCCGATATAAACGACATTATTCCTCCTGTCAAAGCTGAGATGCATGAGGCTATACATTTTATATTCGCAGGAAATATTTCACTTAACAGCGTACTAGGCACAGGAAACATTCCCACTGAATAGGATACAATATACACAAACATTGAGAGCATGGGTATCCACTGATACTGTTCCATGTTGACGTGCATGTCCATAAACAGAAAGTAAATCGCAAGCCCTAAACAAGAGAGGGCAACAAGTCCACTGGATATTATTAATAAAAATTTCCGACCACATCTGTCTATCAGAATCATTGACACTATAGCGGAGAATATGCATCCAATATTCGAGTAAACAAACACTAAAGAAGGGTCAAAAAGGGTAAACTTTGCTTTTACCAAAATCATTTCCATGTAGAACAATATACAATTCAGCCCACAGATCTGCTGCAATGTAAATAGACAAATTATCTGAATTATGGCGCGCCTTAAAGCAGGTTTTCTAAATTCTTGCAACTTATCCATAAAACTGATATTTCCGCAATTGTTGACGAACTTCTCAACATCCTCTAGTTCTTTTTTGACTTCTATCCCTGCTCTGTACCAGTTGATGGATTTTTCCGCTGCCGCGCGATCTTTTTTGATTAAATGATGCGGCGATTCGGGGAGCCACAAGAATATAGCTAAAAGAACCAGAGCGCACGAACCATAAATGCACGACGATAACATCAAATCCAGATAAGAACTAGCGACACTTGCTGTCAGCTGTCCCAAGGGTCCACCAATGGCTGCAAACGATATTAGGGCTCCACGGGTTTCGGGCATCGAAACTTCGCCCACGTAGATCGCAAATGTGTTGAAAACCATGCCCATACCAACGCCAGCAATGAGTCGTGCAAAGTACAGCATTTCAACGCTGTTGGACAGTGCCATTGTCAACCAGCTCAAGGCAATGGGTATCGCGGTGACAAAGATCGAACGCTTACTGCCGAGGTAATTCATCGCAAGGGAACCGATGATTGCTCCGAAAAAACGACCAACGTTTATAAGCGATGCTATCCATGATGCTTGCTCCTCACTCATCGGGATCGGGGAGTCCGGCGCTGTCAGACGAGCCAATGTTGGCGACGACCAGCCCCCCATCAGGCCAAGTTGGAAGATCAGCAATATTACTGAAATATAACAATTGTTGTTTTAGTAGTGATTGAATAAAATAAAAAATTTTAAGACTTACATATTTTATAAACGTACACTGCCGTTATTTATTACAATAATTTTATTTTTTATTTTATCAATACTCTACTTAAAAGAAGCAAAAAATTGTTTTTGAAATCTTTATTATAATTTTCGTTAAAAAATGTATTATTAGCTTTGCATATAAACGGATACCAATCCATGCATTTGAGAATACTACAAGGTACTATTTATTAATAATTTCTAGTATTTTATGACTTACCTCCTATTCCTGCGTACCATTGTGGAAGAACAATGTTTTTTCTTATAGCCAGGAACATGCCTATTAGAGGTTAGATTTTGAACTAAATTGTAAAAGAAGATTTTTATTCAAATTATGCTCCAGAGTACGAACAGCGTGATAAGATAACGATCTCGAATGACACTTGAAATTACAAATACAATGGAAAATGCTGCGTCAATATCCTCTGCGTCCTTATTATTGACATAAAACTATAGCATATTAACTTTATTTAACCAATATTTGACAACTCAATCAAAAGCAGTTGAAAACGTAAAAAATAAAATCAGAGTATATTGTTCAGACTAAAATCACATTTAAAATTGTAAGTACTTGTTTACATAATTCAATTTTTAAATTAAAAACGACTGCGGTAAATTAAATTGTATTATTCTTTTATAATTTTGCTATTATTGAAATAATTCTTTTTGAAATTAACTTGTCACATTTACGTAATTTGCAGTTGTACACAAGAAGTAGATTCATCATCATTATGTAATATTATTCCGATTCATGTTATTAAAATTAATTTTACTTTTTTTGGCATTTCAAAGTCCATCGAGTCCATCGCTACCTTGAGCAACAACAAATTTTGAGAGAGAGACCCTGCGGTCGCAGACTCGTGATTAGCAGTGTTTGGTACCCAGGACTTCATCTCAGTTATTTTGTACGTACTACTTAAGTACTACTAATTTCCTTTTTAAAATATTGAAATATTTTGAAATTCGCCGGTCGATTAGTGGCTTAGTTCAAATCGCTGTTAAAAAGTCAAATTCAAATGTTGATACATGCAGTACAATTCACTTGTACTTTTTGCTATAAAATGGGGAAAAAAATAATTTCGGATATTATTTACGAAGTATTTAAAATTCTGTAGAGTATAAAAGAAATATAAAATTTATTGTCCAGCGTATTAGTGTTTTGTACATTTGTTAGATTATGACATTTATAAGTAAGAATTGGAGTACCTATTCTGATAATAATTTTTAAATCTCGATAAACATTTCATCAAGAATCATTTATTTGTTTTTTCAATATTTTTTAATAAGCTCATCTTGAATCTGCTGCAAACTTTTACCTTTCGTTTCGGGCATTATAAAAATAGTATAAGGTATTATTAGGATTGAACAAACAGCATAAATTAAAAATATATACGAATTACCTAAAACATCAACTACAGGTTGGTAAATCTTAAGAGCAAGAAAAGAAACAATCGCAGCAGTTAAACCAGCAATGCATGCTGCTATGCATTTAATGTTGGTTGGAAACATTTCACTTAAAACGGTACTAGGCACGGTCAACATCCCTAAATAGTAAGAGATGATAAAGAGAAAAATTGAAACTGCCGGTAACCATTGGAATGTTTCTACATTTACATTGGCTTCTATAAGTAAAAAATGGCTCATCAATGCGATCAGAGCAATAGTAAGCCCGGTACTTGCCGATAGTAATAAAAATCTTCTGCCACAGCTGTCAATTATAAATGTCGAAGATAACGTGGCGAAGAAGCCGCATACATTTACATAAATTACCATTAATGAAGGATCAAAGAGCTTAAATCCGCCATTTCTTAGAATCAGTTCCATATACGATAATATACTCATCACACCACACGCTTGAAAGAAAGCAAAAAGTGCCATAACTTGAAAAGTAGCTTTTCTAATTGCTGGTTTCCGATATTCCTTGATTTTATCCATCAAACCACTGCTTCGGCTTGAATTTACGAACAGCTCCACCGCCTCTAGTTCTTTTTCGACTCCTTTACCAGATCTGTACCAGTGGATCGACTTTTTTGCAGCTTCACGTTGTCCAATACCAATAAGGTGATGAGGTGATTCTGGTAGCCAGAGAAGTATGACCATGAGAACGATAGCAGATGCCAAATAAATCAATGCTGACATGGATATGCTCAGATATGAACCACAGACGCTGGCCACAATTTGTCCAATCGGTACACCGCACGATGCCAGGGATATTAGCGCACCACGTATTTCCGGCATTGATACTTCTCCAACGTAAAGTGGAAAAGAACTGTAGGACATACCTAGACCTAAACCAGCTGATAGGCGGGCGACGTACAGCCATTCTACACTGTTCGCCAGGGCAATGACGCACCATGAAATGGCCAGTGGAACAGCAGTAGCAAAAACAGATTTTTTACTGCCTAGGTAAGTGGTCGTTATTGCTCCGATGATTGAACCGAATAATCGGCTGACATTTACGAGAGACGCCACCCATGAAGCTTGATTTAAATCCAATGGAATTTGTGAGTCTGAAGATGTTAGTCGAGCTAACGCTGGCGAGGCCCAACCGGCCATAAAACCCAACTGAAGCATCAGTATTGTTACTAAAATGGAAAAGAAACTTAATTAGAAACATTGATTCATTTGTATAAAATATATATAATAAATAAAATAATTTATTATTTTGTTCATCTTATTTTTTTTATTCTATTATTTTAATTAATTTACCTCCCATTCCTGCTAACCATTGCGGTAAAATGATGTACTCCCTAATTTGCATGTTGAGTGAGAAATGAGGAAACTTATCACATTCTCTGTTCACTTGTATTTCTGCTCGTGCAAATGATAAGATAATTTTTTTTAATTATATAGTGCGAACTAATAAACGCGTTCACTATACTCCAGGTTTCAAAGTCAGTTAAAGGAGATTCGTCACGTGTTCAAATCGTGGTGTTCAATGATGCATAAAATTGACTATTTCAATTTCATTTATTTAATTAATTAATTAATACAGTTGATAATTTACCTAAATCTTAAATCATGATAATATATAACAAAGTATGCAAATAAAGTCCTACAAAATCTAAAAATATGGACTCCACCTTATGAGCTGTAACTAATAAGCATATAAATTTGTTCCTTATAGTAATGATGTAATTGTCTTTCTCATCCTAGTCATTAAAGCGAAAGATGTGGATCACAAGTTTAGTGGTCTTACAATATGTCATGGAGTCCAGAAATTTAGTCTTTGCTAGCCCTAGGGATTACAAGTCCTCGGTCTACGCCTTACATATTATTTACATCCTCACGCGCACATGCGCACCTCTCCGTCTCATTTTTCAATGCTGTTATGTTCTCTCATATTCAGCGACGAAGAAAAGGTAATATTCCGATAGATTTAGCTTGGACAATTCCAACAATCGCAATAACATGTTTCATATCGACAACAATAATCAAGTACATTTGAATTTAATTAAACGATATGTTACTACCTCTGGCAGGAGAATTTGATCCTATCATTATCTACAATTTATAACTAATCATAAATATGCTAATCGCAGCTTGTGGCACAGGAAAGCGAAAAGAAAAACCTGCACCGAGAAGCCGGCCTAGAGCAGACGCATATTGAAAAAATACGAATAAAAAAAATGTAAAGAAATCTACAAACACAGAAAAATATATAACTTAAACTGAAACATTATTTCTTTTTAATAAGCTCGTCTTGTATCTGCTGCAAACTTTTACCTTTTGTTTCTGGCATAATAAAAATAACGTACGGTATGACAAGGAATGTACATGCGCCATAAATAATAAATGTATAAGAATTACCTAACGAGTCAATAACTGGTTGATAAGCCTTAGTTGCTGCAAAAGACGTAACCGATGTAGATAAACCAACAATACTCGCTGCAATACATTTAATGTTAGCCGGAAACATTTCACTCAAAGTTGTACTAGGCACTGGCATTAACCCTAAACAGTAAGCTATTTCAAAAAGGAAAAGTGAACATGCGGGTAACCACTGCAGGTGCTCAACACTTTGGTTCATTTCTATGAGGATAAAATGACCCGCTAGACCAGCCATAGATATTGTAACACCTATACTCGAAATAAGTAGTAAAAATCTTCTACCACAACTATCTATCATAATTGTTGCAACGATTGAGGCTACTGTGCCAGCAACGTGCACGTAGATAACTATCGATGATGGATCAATTAGTTTAAATCCTCCTTCCTTTAGTATTATTTCCATGTACGGAATTACACTATTAATACCACACGTTTGAAAGAAAGTAAAGAGAGCCATGACTTGCAAAGTTGCATTTCTAATAGCCGGTTTTTTGTACTCTCGAAGTTTGTCCATGAAACTGCAGCTACGACTAGAAGCCACAAACAACTCAATTGCCTCCACTTCTTTTTCAACTCCTTCTCCATTTCTGTAGTAGTTGACTGATTCCTTAGCAGCCTCTCGATTTCCAATGACTACAAGATGATGCGGTGACTCGGGTAACAATGAAAACACGACCATCAAAATAACTGTGAGTGCAAAATAGACATATGCTGATAAAGCCATACTTAAATGCGATCCTACTATACTTGCAATGACTAAACCTAACGGCGATCCACAGGTAGACAAAGATATGAGGGCACCACGAATTTCTGGCATTGATACTTCGCCGATATAAAGAGGGAAAGAACTGTATGCCATTCCTATACCTAAGCCAGCTGATAGGCGTGCGATGTATAGCCATTCTACACTATTTGCTAGTGCAATAATTAACCATCCTATTGTTACGGGTACCACAGCGGCAAAGACAGATTTTTTACTGCCAAGATAGTTGGTTAGAACGGCTCCAATAATGGAGCCCAAAAATCGACTGGCATTTACGAGAGATGCTATCCACGAAGCTTCATTTAGATTTAACGGTATTTCTGATTCTGGCTGCGTTAGTTTTGCTAATGCTGGTGAAGCCCAACCTGCTACTATTCCCAGCTGTGCCAATAAAAATGTCACTAAAATAATAACAACGTAATATTTTAGATACTGTTATTACATACTGTTTAAATGCAAAATGCTTTCTTAAAAAAACGATTATTTTAAAAATTTTATTATTTCGTCACCTCCGATTCCTACAATCCATTGCTGAAGGATAAAATACTTTTTTAATTGCATGATCGGTAAAGACTGATAACGAGACTTTTTCCCAGCATTCTTTTTCTCATTATTTTAATTCATAGTTTCTTTTCTGATAAGATAAGAGAACACTGTTATTACATTTATACAAACTCATTAAACATTTTAGTTATACATATATTTAAATCTTATTTAAACAATTGTGTATCTATATATATCTTGAGGTTGACTGTATAATCCAGTGTTCACAAAGAAATACTATGAAAGACTTTTAGTCTCGACAAGATTGTAAATTTTTTTTAGATTTTAATATGAAATAATGAAGACTAGTTTAACGCCTCTTGATAATAAAAATTATATTTAATAACTTTATTTTAATATAAATTTTAAAAATTTAAAAATTTGTGATATTTTTCAACAAACTAGGATAAGAGTGAGTGTTCCATGGAAATTGCAACTTAAGTAAAGCTGATTTGATCGCGTAATTTAAATCTGGACTCTCTCTCTCTCTCTCTCTCTCTCTCTCAATATCATTTTTTTCAGTACATTTTTAATAAATATATTACATTAACTTATAGAATTCCATAATATATGGTTTCTGTACAAATATGTATACAAACTTATTTTCTACGATTACAATTTTCTTACTCACGATAGCTATTATCGGCTTGTGAAAAATGTGTTCAAGTTACAAACGGCCATAACCATTGCAACTTCTCTCATATCATGACAATCACACTGTACATTGAATTTTTAGTTCTTACATTCTCATGCATTAACAAGCACTTCTTTTATAAATATATATAGTCAGTCGAAACTTGCAGTTTATTTATTTTTTTTTAATAAGTTCATCTTGTATTTGCTGCAAACTTTTTCCTTTTGTTTCCGGCATAATAAAAATAGTATATGGTATGACAATAAATGAACAAGCGCCATATATAATAAATAGGTAGGATGTACCAAGCATATCAACTAGTGGCTGATAAGTCTTGCCCGTCACAAAAGACATAATCGCCGCAGTTAGTCCAGCGATACATGCAGCTATACATTTAATATTAGTTGGAAACATTTCACTCAAAACAGCACTAGGTACGGGCATTAATCCTAAATAATAAGCTGTAATGTACAGGAACATTGAAGACATAGGTAACCACTGAAGGTTTCCAACATTTTGGTTCATTTCTATGAGCATAAAATGACCCGCTAGACCAGCCATAGAAATTGTAACACCTATGCTCGAAATTAACAGTAAAAATCTTCTGCCACACGTATCAATCATAGTGGTTGCAACAATTGAAGCCACTGTTCCAGTAATATTCACCAAGATAACTACTACTGATGGATCAATTAGATTGAAACCTGCTGTTTTTAATATTATTTCCATGTAAGGAAGAACACTATTAATTCCACATGATTGAAAGAAAGTGAAGAGAGCCATAGCTTGGAAAACTGCATTTCTGATAGCTGGTTTTTTAAATTCTCGAAGTTTGTCCATGAAACTACAATCACGATTAGAAGCCACAAATAATTCAATTGCTTCCACTTCTTTTTCAACTCCTTGTCCATTCCTGTAGTAATCGATCGATTTCTTAGCAGCTTCCCGTTTTCCAATGGCGACAAGATGATGTGGTGACTCAGGAAGCCATAAAAATAGAGCCAACAGTATCACTGATAATGCGAAGTAGATACATGCAGAGCTGGTCATACTCAAATAGGAACCAGCAATACTTGCAATGACTAAACCTAACGGCGCTCCAGAGGTAGACAAAGATATGAGGGCACCGCGAATTTCTGGCATTGACACTTCGCCAACGTAAAGAGGGAAAGAACTGTATGACATTCCCAACCCTAGTCCAGCAGAGAGGCGTGCGACGTATAGCCATTCTACGCTGTTTGCCAGTGCAATAATTAACCATCCTATTGTTATGGGTACCACAGTGGCAAAGACAGATTTTTTGCTACCAAGGTAGCTGGTCGCAATAGCTCCAAAAATGGAGCCGAAAAGTCGGCTGAGATTCAGAAGAGATGCTACCCACGAAGCTTGGTCTAGATTTAATGGTATTTCTGATTCTGGTTGTGTTAGTCTTGCTAATGCCGGCGAAGCCCAACCTGATTGTATTCCCAATTGGAGCATCAGCAAAGTTACTAAAACGAAATTAAACAAAATGAAATAAAAGAAATGAAATAAAATAATCAGGAACATATCACACGTGATACGTCTTGGATTTATTCTAAACTTTTAGTGCTACTATGACGCGTAAGGTCATAGGTAACGGTTACACGTTCAAAAACAAATTTTAATGTTCCCAAAATTTTAAATTTGAGCAGTTGTAATACGTGAATTATTTGAGACTTCTACGTATTTTCTTATCTTCCATAAAAATGAAATGTAAGTAAATTTATAAGACTATTAAATAATATAAGTAATGTACTATTACAAATCATTCTCTGTAGTTTGAAATTTTGGGAACGTTAGAGTCTGTTACTACACATGAACAGTGGGGTACACTACCAAGTAGCACCAAGCTAACCAGTACTTACCTCCAATTCCAGCAATCCATTGCGGAAGAATAAAGTACTTTTTCAATTCCATGATCGGTAAGAACTGATAAAAAAACTCTTGCAAACTGATCTGCATTCTAATTTATACCTGTTTTCGAGATAAGATAAGAGGCTACTGGTGTTACATTATGATAACAGTCCACTATTATTATATTTATAAAACTTAATGTAGGCATATAAAGCTGTCGATGCTGATGAAATTTGATTAACAAACTTAATATTTATTTAGAAAGCACATCATACAATTTTCCACGGATTGCTGACGTTTTTGTAAAAAAATTATTGTTTCTATTCTTTTTTTCATAATTGGACGATGTTTTGAATAATGACCATTATTAAACATTTTATTATATTAAGAACAATGTAAATTCGAAGCTTAGCTTCGCAGATAAGTGAATATGTTCAAAGTTTCTGGCTTATTGTATGGTTAGTAGAAAATCGAAAAAAGATAAGAACAAATGTTCCAAAATTATAAAAACAGCTCTTTTGATTTCGTCATGGTAGGGTACATAATCACTAATTTAAATATGTGCACAGATTGAGAATTCATTTACCTTTCAATGCAAACACACAAAGCGGGTTCTTAAATTAAACCATGTCAAAGTCTTCGTGTACTTTTTAGAGAGCATTGAATTAATTTATATAATAATTGCAGTATAACATTAATACTTCATTATATCTAGTAAAGAATAGATTAAGTTTACAATTCCACAAAAATTAAATGCAAAGATTACAATTTTATACCAATGTTTCTCGGAATTATTATAGTAGAATTAATTTTTATTTTAGATTATTATGTATTTCATATAATATTGAATTAAAAAATTATTTTTTAATAAGTTCGTCTTGAATTTGCTGTAAACTTTTACCCTTAGTTTCAGGCATTAAAAAGATAGTATAAGGAACTACAATGACCGAACAAAAAGCAAAAAATAAAAATACATAGGAGTAGCCCATTGCATCAACCATTGGTTGATATGTTTTAGTTGATAAGAACGACGTCGCTGCGCCCGTTAATCCGGCAATACAGGCCGCTATACATTTAACGTTGGCTGGAAAGATCTCACTCAAAATAGTACTTGGTATAACAGACATTCCTATTGCGTAGAAAATAGTAAAGAGGAACATGGAAATCAAAGGCAACCACTGAAGACGATCTACGTCTATATTCATATCCAAAAGAAAAAATTGACTCATCAATCCAACCATAGAAGCAGTTACCCCTATGCTGGATAATAATAACAGAAATCTTCGTCCGTAACTGTCGATTAGAAAAATTGAAATAATACAAGCAATAGTGCCACTGATATTCACACACACTACCACTAGTGCCGGATCAAGTAATTTGAATCCAGCATCTTTCAGAATGATTTCCATGTAGAAGAGTACACCGTTTACACCACAAATTTGCATAAATGTGAAAAGAGCCATTACTTGAAACGTAGCGTTTCTAACTGCTGAGCTTCTAAATTCTTTGATTTTGTCCATAAAAGTAACATTCCTGCTTGAAGTAACAAACAAATTGACGGCCTCCAATTCTTTCTCTACTCCTACTCCAGCTCTGTACCATTCGATTGATTTTCTTGCAGCCTCAAATTTTCGAACTTTAACCAGGTGATGAGGTGATTCGGGAAGCCATATGAACATAATCATCAGAATAAGTGCAAATGTAAGGTAGATGCTTGATGATTCAGTTAAATTGAGATACGAGTCCGATAAACTAGCAACCAATTGCCCAAATGGAATTCCGAAAGATGACATAGATATCAATGCTCCGCGTATCTCGGGCATAGATACTTCTCCTATGTACAAAGGAAAAGAACTGTAAAACATGCCAAGGCTGAGTCCAGCGGAGAGCCGTGCGATGTACAGCCATTCTGCGCTGTTTGCCAATGCAATGATCAACCAACTCAAAGCAACTGGTATTGACGTTGCGAGCACTGAACTTTTACTTCCAAAACAGTCGGTTGTAATTGCTCCTAATACAGCACCAAAAAATCGACTAAGATTGACAAGGGAAACCACCCAAGAAGCTTGTTCCATAGTTAGCGGAATCTCTGACTTTGTGGATGTTAGACGCGCTATCACTGGAGAGGGCCATCCAAACATAAAACCCATTTGAAGCATTAGGAGGGTTACTAAAACAAAAAGTGAAGTACCATTTAGAAAAAAACTAAAATATTAAATTTTAATTATTACTTAATTTAGTAACATTATTATTAAACGCATAAGTATATAAAACACATGCACCTCCAATGCCTGCTATCCATTGTGGGAAGACGATGTTCGTTCGAGATGACATGGTTGTGAAGTCGACGACCCGAGACTGACGTAGACATTGCAACTACGCTTTCTTAAATGTTTGAATTTAATTTTGTTAACTTCTACTTGATAAGATATGTTTCTCCAATCAGATATTAGAATTTTTCAAGGCAAACGTGAACTAGTTAATTCACAGTGTACATCATCTTTTGACATATTTATATCAGTAAAGTCATACTCATGCAGAAATGAATATTTACAACTTTAAATTTACAACGTGCCATTAAGTTAACCTACACAAATTCTTAGTAAGAAACTAATCTGTACATGTATTTTTAAATGACTTGAAAATATCCACTAAAATTTAAAAGGTTACAAATCTTTATTGATTATAATGTTGTTTATAAAATTCCTTACCATATATTATTAATAAACGCCACTCTTAAATTTTAATTTTATTTTATCAGTTCATCCTGAATTTGTTGCAGTGATTTACCCTTCGTTTCCGGCATCACAAACAAGGTATAAGGTATTATTATGAACGAACAAATAGCATAAATTACAAAAACGCACGTATCACCGAAAGCGTCAACCATTGGTTGATAAGTTTTAGCCGATAAAAAGGACATCGCACCTCCTGTTAAAATAGCAATACAAGAGGCCACACATTTGATGTTTGCTGGAAATGTTTCACTGAGAATTGCATTTTGCACTTGAAAGAGTCCAACGAAGTACGAAGTCATAAACAGAAATACCGATACCATCGGAATCCATTGCAGATTCGACATGTCCTCTTCCGCATTTAAGAGTTGAAAGTGACACGCGAGACCAACCAAAGATATAGTCGTTCCGATGCTCGATATTAATAATAAAAATCTCCGCCCACACCTGTCTATCAAAGGAATAGATACAGCAGCTGCGCAAATACTGCATACATTTACGTAAATTACGACTAAAAATGGACTGATTAACGTAAACTTGGCTCGTATTAATATAGTTTCCATGAAAAACATTATGATGTTTAGACCGCACAGCTGTCCAAAGGTGAAGAGAGCGATGATCTGTATAGTTGCTCTTCTAATTGCCGGATGTTTGAACTCTTGTAAACTTTCATAAAACGTTTTAATGCCTTCCGACGCTACGAACTTTTCCACAGCTGTTAATTCCGCATCAACTTCTCTACCTGCCCTGTACCAATTGATGGAATCTTTAGCAGCTTTGCGCTTTCCAGCTTTGACCAGGTGATGAGGAGACTCGGGTAACCACCAAAAAATAATCATAAGCAAAATAGCCAGCGCTAAGTATATGTACGAAGCTGCGCTGACAGTCATGTAAGCTCCGCAGATGCTGGCAATGAGCTGTCCGAAAGGTGCACCTACCGTCGCCAGAGATATGAGTGCACCGCGTATCTGGGGCATAGACACTTCGCCGAGGTAGAGCGGAAAGATAGCAAATGCCATGCCAAGGCCTAGGCCGCTGAAGAGCCGCGATACGTAGAGCCAGTCCGCTGCGTCGGCGAACACTACCACCATCCACCCTATGCCTATTGGAAAGGCGGTGATGAAAATGGAGCATTTACTGCCGAGGTAATTGGTTAACACAGCTCCCAGAATGCCACCGAAGAATCGGCTGAAATTTACGAGCGATGCAACCCACGATGCTTGTTCCGGACTAAGAGGTATTGGCGAGTCTTCCGCAGTGAGCCGAGCTAATGTTGGAGATGCCCAGCCACCCATTATTCCCAAATGAATTAACAATAGAGTTACTGGAAAGTGAGAACAATTCATTACTAGTTACAATTAAATAATATTAAATTAAAATTTATTGCAATTATCAGAAATCATATTTGTACCTCCGATTCCCGCAAACCACTGTGGAAGAATAATCTTCTCACTGAAGTTCGATACCATGGTAAAGTTTTAGAATATAAAGTCGAAAGAGTCTTTAAAAAAATTACCCAAATAATTATGTAACCGAGCAATTAATAGTTCGTAATAAATTAATTTTACAACACCATTCAAATTTCTGTTTTTTACAACTTTCTTTTTGCGTTTGTTTACAATCTTCTTCCTGTTTTACATTTGATATTAATTTAAATGTTTTGTACGAACGCAGACAAGAATATTAATCTGAATGATGAAATTGCACGACGATTTCTCGTCATTTCAATCTATCACTCAACGATCAAACAAGCGCGCAGTATAAGCACGTTGTTTCCGATGCGCGGTCAAAGTCAGACTGCATCGCGCGGTAAGCTGGATTAAATCTATTCATCAATGCGTATGCTAATTCCACCTCGGTTCAGCTAAAATGTTAGAGTGATCAATTTTCCGCGTTAGAACGCACAGCGAATCTGGTGTAACATAATAGCGGCTGCGCCGAGTCAACATATTTTTATGTAATTTCATATCACTCACTGCCGCATTTCGATCTGCACGAGCAAGATACACGTAAATAGAAAGGTGTCATAAACTAACTAGGAGGGTACCAGAATATTGCAAGTTACAGTAGGCACTCGCTTTTTTATGTCATTCTATCAAATAATATGAAAAGTTGTAATAGTTCAAGATCGAGAATTCGTTTAAAATGGTATAATGTTTAATGCATATATCTATAAAAACAATGAAAGCAAGAATGATTGTGCTGTGGTGGTGGGTTTAAGGCCTTGGGAATTTTTTCTAAACTTCGTTATACCACCATTCAAACCGTACAATTTACGTGTACTATTATCTTTTATCACTATTGTTGAAAATTAGGATTTTTGTATGTTTTTAAGTAAAATTTATCTTCCTGTACAGTTTCAACGTAATCCGTAATCCGAAATCCCCTAACAAGTTATAATATTAATTTTTTCAACGTCTTATCTGCATAGATGCATTGCATAATAGTTTAAGATCATATACTTTAATTTACGTAGAGAAGTACAGTATAATACAAATTTTTTTTGAAATTTTACGTGAATTACTCGTTACTGTAAAATATTTACTATTTTTGCATATTTACAATTTCCGCAAGAAATTTTACGAGCCCATTAATCATCAAGAGTGATTAGCTCGTAAACAGGGTTTAATGATGAAACGTTGACTTTATACACCCACGAGTTTTGATAATTTGAAAGCATTTTTTCCAGAGATAAACAAACAACTTCGCGTAACGCACTGCTTGCACACAATCGGCTTATCAACAAATGCACGCAAAAATGAAAGCATACAATAGTGCAATGGAAACGAGGAAAATAAAATCGCTTATTCCAATAAAACATCAGTTAGCAGCCTCGCACACTTCGGGTTCGCCTCGAAAGCGCGTTAAACGCAGGCGGGTCATTTTTATCCGTTTACCCGACGTTTTTGCCGTTACCGCTGCTCGAGCAAACGACCGGCCCTCGCGTCGTTGGCCCCGAGCCTACGCTCGGTCGTCTAGATCCCTCCGACCATGGCAGTAGTAGTGTACAGACGTGCGCACACCTCCAGCTTCGTGCAAATTCAAATTTTTCCGACTGCCAGGAACGAACTCCATAAACGAGGCGTTCGCCTCCGTTAGCGAGCCAAACGCTCGGTGCGTGCGTGCTCCGCATCGAAAGTGAGGCTAATGCCGAGTCGGCGTCTTCGGACAAAGAAATTTATTTTTCAACAGGTCATCGTCCAATGAGGCGAACTCATTTTTCATCCCTTATTATTCGCGTGGCATTGGAATTATTGTGGAAAAAGTGCGCTGAAGTGTACGTATGTTATTATATTATTAATTAGAATGTCATTTAAGCAAAATGTGTGTTAATTAAGAAGGTATTGGAAATTTTAATTTTATGAAAAAATAGTATATTTATTAAAAAAATCTACACATTTTTCAAAGCCGTATTTTTAATTCCAAATTAACTTATGATTAGTCTTGCAATTCATGAATCAGTAAAACTTAAAAAACATGATCACGTGTATCTTCAGAATGTCGGTTTATATATGACATATTTTCAGTACAAAAATTCAACAAAATTTTGGGTTTAAAAGTGTGCACATTAATAAAGCTTTCTCTTTGAGAAAGCAAAAAACAGAAAGAATTTTAACAGCATTAAACGAAAATCAAACCGTTTCCATTTCTACTGCATTGCGCCCGTAAAATAAGATTTCCTTTAGAAAATCAAAGTTGTAAACTCGTTAAATTACAGTCGAACAAGATAGCGTCGATAGAATTAAGCGATTGCAAGCGAACGTGCGCTTGATCAGAGTTTCGTACGAATAGCCCTGGGGAATCGGCCTCTCGCGTCTTTGTTTGCCGGCGCGTGGGGCTGATGTGTACGGCTCTTTAGAAAGAAGCAGTAGCACAAAACTTCTCGCTCATGCGAGAAGGAAACGGCTCGGTAGATACACGGCTCTCTCGAGTGAATTTACGAGCCCGTAAAAGAGGAAGATTGTCCCGACGAGCGTTTCGGTGGTTTGGCAATGACATTTTTACGGGATCTCGGTGATGCAGGTGAACTTTCAGCTGCTTTTTTTTTTATTACTTTCAGTATTTCTTTTATAAGTACTTATTGCAAATATAATAGCAATTGACATTGTGTTTTAAATTATACAGTCACTTAAGATGTATTTCACTGAATTTAGTTTATTAGGTTTAATGTATCTTAGGTACAGCATTTTTCAATCAATTTCGTATAGTTATTTTTTGCAAATTATTAGTTTTTTCCTTAACATCTTACATTATTAGTAAATCTTCTTAATAAATCTTCTTTGCTAAAAATAGACTACTGAAAGTAAATAATACAAAGTTGTTTTTTCTATAACTGTAGTCAGTAAAATAACTGTAATGAAAAAACGAAAAATAACTATTTTCTCTATTACTGAGAGATTAAAGTAATAGCTTTAGCATCTGCACGAGTACTCCAGTAAAAGAAGTCTCGCCACCCCACGTGCACAAAGAGCTTGGAGGTCGGCATCGATTCGCGCCACCCCGAGACAAAGAAGACGCAACGGCGGCCGGTCGTTTGCAATGTAACGCTCGCACACTATGTAACTCGGTCAGTGGAATCGGCGGGCGCGCGTTTCCATAGCGACATCTCGCCGGGGTAATGACTAATCCTCGCCGGGGCTGCCTCTCGCCTCCGCCATCCGCCGCCCGCAAAGCAACCCGATACCCACAGCGAAGAAAAATCGCGCGATTTTTCGCAGGCCGGAACAAAGAGCCGCGCTCGCAGCGCCGTTAAAAACGCGAGTAAAAACGTCACGGGCTTGACTCACTCGACGGGGATAAATGCCCGGCGCGATTTACTTTTTTTTTCCCCGAGTAGAGGCCGGGATGCTCCCTCGGCCTCCCTCGCGCGCGCCTGGCGCCCGAAAGATTTACTACGTGACATCGGTTTCTTGTTAACGGAATATCGTGCAGGTTTGCCGGCGGCGCTCACCCTACCCCCTTTCCCTTTCAATTCCTCCCTCGCCCCCGGGGCCGAGATTAAGAGACCTTAGCTCCGCTTTTAGGCCTGTCTACAAGACGCAAATTTGAAAAGTCTGCCGCGGACGTTTGCCAGACAAAGGATTGCCGGGGAAATCGTTGCTGAATTCCGCGTCCTCTGATTTTCGAACCATCGAACCATTTGCTGCACAACTCCTCAACAAATTATCGACTTTCTCAAGCTTACGTTGATTTCTACCCAAGCCACAATGTAGAAATGGTTAAACCGAATGTCAAACAATACGAGACAACCACTGAATAAACTTTAAAATTCATTATAAACCTTTAAGAGTATATTATCTAAAAATCTGTCTAATTCTTTGACAGCTGTCTGTTATCTGTAATTACCCCAATAACTCGCTAAGAACTTTAATAATCTCTAAGAAATGCAAATTACTTCGTAAGCTCTCTGTAAATTATCTACATATCTCTGATACTGTATTGCTGATACTGTAATATAAATAAAATCCTTATTAACCTTTAAAATCTTTAGTAACCTCTAAAATCTTCAGTAACTTTTAAAATCCTGAGTAACCTCTAAAATCTTCAGTAACCTTTAAAATCCTGAGTAACCTCTAAGAATCACTACAGTATCTTCTAAGAATCTCTGAGGACCCCAGGAACCTCAGAGCTCCTGATGACCTCAGTGTAATTTCTATGATTTTCAGTAACCTTCAAAAACTGCAATAACTTTTTGAGAGCTAAGAATCTCAGTAACCTCTGACGATCTGAGTGACCTCTGAACACCTCAGAAATCTCTGAGAACCTCAGTGACCTCTGACCTCCTCATATTAAGTCCCCTGAGAATCTCAGTAATCTTTGAAAACCTCAATAATCTTTAAGAATCTCGGAGGTGCTCAATAATCTCCTAAGAACCACAGTAATCTCCAAGGGCTTCAGTAACCTTTAACCTCCAACATCAGCATGATTGCCAGATATTAGAATTATTCAATCATATTTGAATTGTATGATTGCTACGCAAACCCATGCCGAATTATCAACTTTCCTTATCTTATATTTCAGTTTAACTAAATTTCAGTTTAGAAAATCTCTTACTAAAAAATATACCAGAAGTGAAATCGCCGTACAGTATACGCATAGCCAACTATGGTTGAGTAATTAATTTTTGCAAACACTCATTGGCACGGAGTTCGCATGTGCAATTGCGTTTTCCTAATTCTACAGAGGAATTTATTAGCGGTCTGCGGATGACACGGTGTACGCTCTCGTCACTGAATAATTGAAATTCGGAGGGAGCGTCGAGCAGTGCCGCGAGGTTACTGCGCAATTTTCTTTGTTCTGTACGAAATCGCCTCAAGCCCAGGAAAAGCGCGCACCGATTAGCATAGATCATATCGCCCCTGATGTATGCGATCACTCATAAAATCGTCAGTGCATTATAGCAAAGTGCACCACCCAGATTCTTCAGTGCACTTAATTCTGACTTGAAATAGCGCTACTGTTACGAGCGCTCGCAAGGACAACGCCTACGGCATATTGCATCTTTGAATTTCCTTTGAAACGATTATTCAGTAATTGCAAAAAAAGCCTTGCCTCTAAACATTTTTACGTGAGATCCGCCTCATAGTAAAAACAAGCATCCGGGTACCCGCAACTAACAAAGAAAGGACCTGCAGAAGTGGATCTCATCTGCAAGGATATAAATTGATTGTTCTTGGCGTAAAATATGTTATATATTTGTTTCAGGCTTGAAAAAGGTGTACTTATTTCACTCCGCAAAAAGGCAAGAAATGAAGTATCAACTCAAATTTTACGGAAAAGGTGCAGAATTATTTTTTACAAAATTTCTTCTTGATAGAAATCTTAACTCATAATTGTTATAAACGAATTTATTTAATTTTTTAAATAACATTTTCGTAACTGTGCATTTTCCTCTAAAATAAAAAGATCTCATATTTTCGATATTAGATTCCACTCAAGAAAATCCCGAGATAGGGGTACATTACTTTGCAGCAAAGAATCATTCTGCTGAGTTCGGGCGAATTCGAGGGCCCGCAACCCCGAGGTCCCCTCCTTGTGAATCTCGAAAGCAAAGATGCTGCGAAATTTCGAGTATTATTAAACGTCCTCTTGGGAGTTTCAAAGCGGCGCGTCTTAATTTTCGCTCTCGCTTTGTCTTCCGCGCACGAGGGGAGAGCGAGGCTTTCGCTCCCTCTTTCTCTCTTCGGCAAGTAATTAAATCCGGCCTCATCGCCGGCAATAAAGCACGCGGTCGGGCACGCTCCTCGTAAATCCCACGAAACTATTTTCCTATTATCCGGGAGACGTGTCCCCCACTGAACTAGATTGTTCTTAAAGAAAGACGCCCGAATGTTCGTTTCATTCATTTCGTCAAATAATTATAAATCCCCGATCAATTCGGTATAATTTTAACGATGTATACGTAGCCTTTCGTTAATTAACGCGACGCGGTCTTTATTTATTTTACGCCGCGTTTGGCTTTTAATTAGAAATCGCAAATTCAATCGCTTCGTTTGAAGCTGAAAGCGGCTGCGGCGCTGAAAGCGCACCTCTTTAAAGCGTAAATTTTCATCATCAGCGAGTCGTTATAACGCGCCCGAGCGTGGCCCATACAGCGCCGATCAGCGAAACGACTCGTCCGTCCCCGGCGGCTCGCGCGGGCTTCTAAACAGTGTATCGGCGATCGGCGACTGCGCATTTCGCCCGCGCGCTTTCAATAACAAACCAGCGCGCAAAGCGAAAGCTGCCGGCGGCGCGCCTTTGTGCCGGGCGCGCGCGGGACGGGGGCGGGCGATGGGTGCGGCAATAACGAATGTCGGTATTATGCGCCGCGGCAACGGGGCGGTAGGTAATTAGGCGCCGTAATTAATTCTGCGGCTGGTGGGGTCCGAGCGCGAGGGAGAGCCGCGAGAGACGGGCCGCTGCGAGAGGGGTGGACAAAGCTGCGTCTCGCGCGTCCTGGACTCGAACTACTGAATAAAAATGCTCAACCTTTTTACTTTACATTTTTCTTTTTACTCGTGACTTTATAAATATGCAATTTACGGGGTTTGCTAAGTAAATGATGAGAGGAATTCATTACTGCATTAATTTTTGTTTTACAATTGAAAGGGGTCTGGAGTAGAATTATCGAATGAAATGTTGCTTGTTGCCTGAGGATCAAAGATCTGCAGTAAAAAACTTTATACAAAAAATTTCTCTCCTAACGTATGTAACTACCTTAGTTATTGAATACCAAAATAAATATTCAAAGAAATTTATGAAATCTATTTTAACTGAATGCGAAAGATGAACATTTTTTAAACGATTGATCATGCAGTTTTGGAGATTAGTGAGAAAATAGTAAGATCAAATAAATAAACCTATACTTTAATAGAAAAAACAATCAAAAACTTGCAGATAGATTGATCATTTACAATACCATAAAACAGAAACAAAAATATTTATAATAAAAATAAACAAAAACAGTAATCATAAGGAGAAATTATATGTTTATAACAAAGCCTACGTCTCATGATAGTATCGGCGAATTTAAATTGCGTCTTCGTGCCTGGTAGAAAACGACACTGTATACTGATCGGATTCAAAATCACGCTTTGCGGAAGCACTCGAATAAATTGGATTTGCAGTCTATACCTATTCGAAGTTTCAATCTCTTGCGGCCTCCGTCGCCTATCCTATCCTTGCACGCATGCATACGCAGGAAGAGTTTCATGGCTGGATCCGTAATATAGATTTTACATTCTATTCGCAATTCAACGTGTTAAAGATTTCATTGTACCACATACAAAATTTTCAGAGAATGGAAATCCACGTTATCAATTCAGTCTCTCTTACTTCTGCTAACAGTAGAAAAAGGTCGCTTTTCAGCATAGTAAATGCAGCATTTTAAAATTTTCATCACTTGCTCAATTTTATTTCAATATTTTAAACCTATTTTACAAGCTTATCAATGTTTTCAAGTTTTTTTTTAAGAAGCAAGTTCTATGCGCATACTCATTTGTCCAAAACAGTTGTTTAAGGGCCTTTTTTCTTCCTTTTGACCTGAAAAACAAAAGTTACTTTGCAAACAATTTTTACCGAATATTCTGTTGAACTTCATCATAGAACAACAAAAACGCCTCTTTGTAAGTCAAATTTAAGAAACCCACCTTAACGTTGGTTTAAAAGATCTCTAACCACGAGCATTACATCCCCTTGAATTTGAATACTCCAGCAGGCAGTATAAGAATGACTCCGGTAGAACAAAGCAGAGCAATCGACGCGAATAAAAAGCGATCCTCGGGCGGCCCCCCCGAAATTCCACCGGCGAGATAAAGTTTAGTCGGGGCGACGAGTGGCTGCGGCGCGCAAACGGCAAACCTAATCTCGCGAGCGCCTCCTTTGTTCCCGGGCGCGTTGCTCGCTTTAATATAACGGCTGGCGCGGCGTCGCGACCCTCCATTATAACAGAGGCCGCTCGCACCTCCCGCGAGTCTGGCGGCCCTCTCGAGGAAGCGTGGAGTCTCCGAGACAAAGAAGCGGACCTTTTTCGGTCTCCGGCGGACCCTGACCCGCGCCCGAGCAGGCGGAGCGTCACTCCAGGCGAGATCGCACTCGAGATATCACCACCACCCCGCAAGCGACATCCCCGAATCGTCGACCCGCCAGCCCTCCGAGCGCAGTGAATGATGGGTCGGCGATAAAAATCAATTTTTTTTCCTCCGCTCCCTCGTACGCGATCTCCCACTTTTTTTTTCTTTCTTATCGCGCCGCGTGTGACGGACGTTTAGGCGCACTTGAGTAATTGGATCGAGCGGTGCAATTGAAGCTCCTGTAAATTCCTAATGAAGAGTGAAATCAATTTTACTTTTCCATTACCGGGAAGCGCGAGAGGCTCATTTCGCCCCGGCGGCGGAATCTGTTTACTCCGTTTATTAGCCTCGAAGGGAGGATCTCCCACTATATCTCCGATCCCTCAACTTCTCGAAAGTTAAATGAAAAGCTCGGCCAGCTTGGCGAAGTGGAATATAAAGCATAGCCGCGCGGAGACACCTTATACAGCGAGCGAAGAAAAGAAAAGTGCAAGGGAGGAAAAGTGGCCGAGGCGGCGCGAAATAAGGGAGCGGGGCGTCGACGATAGCGTTGGATTTACTTTTACTACCTCATTAATGTTACACTTTTTATTACGGCGCCGTTCGGAATCCCGCGAGCCGGCTTCTCCCGGCGATCCGGATAAAGCTACCCGTTATACCCACGGACTTTACGATCGAAAAAAAAACGCAAAGAGCGAGGGGGAGGGACGGCCGGGCGGGGGAGGGGGGTAGAGTCGTAACCGGGAGGGTAGCGGCGCGTTTTCACTGGATCTGCCGCTATTTCGTTTCGCCGGGCCCGGCTGCACTTTTATAACGCAACATTTACGCGCAAAGCGCCTCGATTTAGTTTTTTTTCTCCCTCCACCCCGGCCTTTCCCTTTATTCGGCAACTTGGTCTTTTTTTTTATCTTTACTCTCAGACTTACGATTTTTACATCCGTAAATTTTGGATCTACGGGTCGTTCCTTGTGGTTGCTCGAGGTGAGCATGTAGAGGTAGTAAAGGGGATGCTTTACGGCCATTTTTATTTTATATTAAGAAATTGCGCGGTGTAAGCACTTTTAAATGATTATTTAGTTGTACAGTTTTTTACGGCCACTGTTGGTTTTTATAAAACAAAAAATGGCGCGTCGCGCTAGTCTGCACTCGACTGTACAGTTCCTTATTTATTTTGTTAACATAAACGAGGAAATGAAAATCTCCGCTCCAACCCCCTTCTCTGTGCTCTCTTATTTCCCTGTCACGGCAGCCAACGGGGGATTGAGATTTCCTTTATCCGGCCAAGATATAAATTTCACAGCTGACGTGGCGTAACGCCCGATAACTCACTCGAGGCCCGTCCGATATATATACAATCGCAAAATAGGATTTTTAATTAAAAAAGTTTTCTCAGACTTCGTTAAAGAAAAAATCCGACGGCTCTTTATTTCCCGCATTTTCACTTACTACCAACTCTTTCTTGAGAGGCCCATTTCGTGCAGTGTCACAAACCACTTTGAAATAAATGACTTTGCAATTACTTTTTAATCTTACAATTTCGCAAAAAAAAATTAATAAATCATTAAGATTCTTAAATAAAAAATCACTATTAACTAGAAGTAATCTAAATAAATTATTGAATAAAAATTATAATTTGCTGTAGTAATTAATTAAGTTTTGGTTTATCTTTTTTTCTTTCATTTTAAAGTTTTCGGGCATCAGATACCACCTCGCAGTTACTCAACTTGCAAAAAAACTCGAAGAAGTTCCAAAAAATGTTCGAGTCTCTGAATGAATATTTAAAATTGAATGTTCCAGTTATTTACATCGTGTGTTTACTCAATGAAACTTCATGTCAATTGAAACGCGATCGGTCCTTAATACTGTACGTAATATTAATTAATACACTTATCGCCAGGTGGAATCTAAGTTCGATATGTTTCTCACTAATACGAGTATAGCTGCTTCGTTATATGTACCGTCACCTTTACACCTGAATCGTTAGGAGTTGAATAAAGCCGCTACTGCAGTCAAATGTCACTAAAATTACAATAAAAATTAGCTCGCGCTTTCTATGAAAAGCTTGTCACGTAGTTCCTTATTTTTTGGTTTTTTTCTTAACTTTTTCATTTAGTTCTGTTCTTCGTTCTTTTTTACTAAAGGAAAAAAAACCGCGTGAGCGCATGCCACAAACAGGCCGTGAACAATCGGAGGGTCGATGAAGACGTCGCTGCCTCGTCACGTATACGCGGCGGATCACGCGCGAGCGGAGGGTAGCGTCTTTGGGGCGTCTTGATTTCGCGCTGCATCGCCGCCCCTCGGTTTTCTCGCCCCCCTTCTTTTCTTACCCTCGACATTACCGCGGATATCCGGCGATTTCGCTTTGTGTCAATGGAACGCGTGCCTTGAGACAATGGACCCCAAGGCGGCCGGCCGCACGATGCGAATTTCGGTCGAGTTATCGGCCTGACGGGATTCCCTTTAAGGAAAGTGGAATGAGATTTCATTTTATTTGCCTGAAGTTAAATGCATTCAACATTGACGTGAAATTAGTCAGAAGAATTTTTGGATTTTACTTAAAAATAAATAAGTGAATATGCACTTATTCTACGTTATTCTACGAAGTCTTTCACTAATTCGATCAGTAAATGACATATTATAACATAAATATGTGCATTTGGACGAATTTCACAATTTAAACAGAAATTTTTTTAATTTCTCTTCCTTCAATAAAAAAATCTCTTTGTTTTCAATTTCAGGTTTCTGGAAATCAAATTTCTGCAGTAAGCCAAATATCTGTAGGATTTGTGCACGATATTTTTTAGGATTTGTGTAAGATTCCTCTAGGATTCCTGTAGAATTTCTATAGAAAACCTGTCAGGAATCCTATGGAAATCTTGCAGGAATGAATCTTACGCGAATCCTAAAAAAAACCTCAAGGTATTCTACAAGGATCCTATAGGAATCCTACACGAATCCTACACGAATCCTCCAGAAATCCTACAGACATTTTAACCCTAAAGAAGTAAATTAAAATATATATATTTGATATCATAAGAAAACCTTGGAATAATCGAAACCTGAAAAATCTTAAAGTGTATTATAAAAAATCGTGAAGGTCTTAACTTTCATAAATAACATTCCACTTTTTTTTTTATTTAACTCAGCCCAACAAATTATTTCACTAAATGCATCTTAGTACCGAAGAAAATAAAAAGTTTAATTTAAAATAAAATGTGAATGTTCAAATAATGATAAGATTTATCACTCAGCGACACCCACGCAACTCCTGCAAAACGATTTACTCAGCCAAACGCATAAACGTCGAAGACCCGCTATCGGCGTGCGCGCCCGTGGATGGCTAACGAAATAAAAAAAAGTAAGCGCGTCGTTTAAAGCGAGAAAATATTACGCTAAGGGAATTTCATGGGTGGAGGGAATTTCGGGGCCGGCCGAGGTCCAGCGGTGCAAACTTTGCACGATCAGCCCATAAACAGATTTAAGATCTCGGCCGCGCGACCGCCGCCCTCGGAGGGTTCGCCCCGAGGCCCACACCGTCTGATCCCCCCGTCGCGCATCGTCGACTGATAAAGAAGGCATAATGTTATATCAAATGACACAACGGTTTTCTTTTTTCCCCACACCGACATATTTTCATATTCCAGCCTAAAGTGGAATTCGATGCACGGTCGTTTCCCCCTGATATTAGGGTTGCACCTCGTAATTTTGCATATTCGTTTATTTGACCTTGCGATGAGAAAATTGTGGTGAAAGTATGGAAGTAATATTATGAAATAGGTAATTTTATGGAATAAAATAATTTAGTGCAAATATCAGCATTTACATATTTCGAAAGAATACTGTAAAACACAACAATATTTCTTATAAATAAAAAAAAACATATGTATATAGTTTTCTTTATATTAAAGAATGTACATATTGCAACTGGGGTAAGTTACGGCTGTTCTGCTAATATTATTTTTTTGCGATCGGCATTTTTTAAATCAAAATAACTAAACTATTCTAGATTACTTGAAATCATTGTAATCAAATGTCGCTATTGGAAAAAAGTTAAACCGTATTCACTATACACATTATTTGTTTACATTTTTCAAAAACTGCAATTATTTAATTTTCAATGCCAAGTAAAAATTGAAAATTTAAAATTCACATGCATACATTTTTTGCAATAAAAAACGAAAGCTGAACGGCAGGGTTACATAGATACATTAACCTTTGCCCTCGCCGCAGGGTAAACGAACTTGACGTACAGCGAGTGCCTCGATCGATCCCCGGAAAATTAGAATGTTTACCTCTCCTCATCGAGACGGCTAATTTCGCCGCGGCTAATTACGAAAAAAAGAAGCCGCCGGTGCGCCAAAAGATTTGCAGGTTATAAAGCGAGCGCGGGGGCGCGCACGTAACGGGGCTAACGACACGGCGGTCACGAGGAGCGTCGCACCCGGCGGCGGCGGCGCTTCACCCGCCGCGAGGACAAAGACTTTTCCGGGGCAAAGGCTCCGGGAGGAGGGGGGGAGGGTTGCGTCGGCGGCGCACCGGCAGCTCGAGGTCGGGGGCGAGGTCGCGGCGGCGGCGCGCGCGCCCCCGGGGTGGGGCGGCCGCCCGTTTCTGGAGCAGGCGAATCGATGCTCGCTCGCTCGCCGGCGCCGGCGCTGCAGCAACGAGTTCAATGTCTCGCCCGGGCTGCCGCGGCGGCGGCGGCGGCGCCCGTCGACCCGGCCGCCCCCGGCGGATGACCGTGGCCGTGGCCTCCCGGCCGCGCGCACCTGCTGCCGACCTCGCGGACGCGACTTCGCGCCACTGTACGAGTCACTTCTCCCTTTCCCGCGCGCGCGCTCGCGGGCGTCGTTTTGATTTGTGGAGGCGCGGTTATTATCTAGCGTTTGAAATTTTACATTGAAAGCTGATGTTAGATATGATTGTACTTGTACTTATTATCGTATGACTATGTTTGTATGTCGTATATAAAAAATTTGAGATTGCGATGTAGTTCAGTGCGAAAAATTGATTGTGCTTGTAAAAATGTTTCAGGAGAGGAAATATTTTATTATTTAGAATATACAAAAATGATATACTGTTATTTTTAGGATACAAGCAATATCCAACGCGCTTCGCGCACTCAAATATCTTTATACACTCAAATCTTAAATTTATATAAAAACTTTGAATTTTAGAGTCATTCTTGCCATCGTTTTTTAAGAGACAATGATTTCTGATAATAAATTTGTAGCATTTGTATCGTAAGGATACTATAATGTTTTCAAATCTAAGATTTTGATAAATTATTATTACTACATGTTTTTAAATATCTGAGTCAGAAAAATAAATTTTTAGGAAATGAATTTATGACGTAACCAAATTTTGAAATCACTACATAATTCTCTAACGAATGCACATAATGAATTAAATTCTGCATGATGTATTTTGAGTATGCTTTATGTCGGAACTGATTGAATTTTGAAGTCAATTGAATGATTGTAAGGACTTAGCTAGATGAAATAACTGTTAAATTTTAAATAAATCTTTTTATTTAAAAAACAATTGTAAATATTAAATTTCACGTAACTTACTGAAACTTTTTTTAAATTTCTTTGAGGAAACATTCTGCTATATTTATAATTAGCAGCGTTTTTGAACTTACTATCGCGTAATGTAACTTAATAGTAATGTAACTTAACTCTTTTCTCTGTCGCGTTTCTTCATTTGCAGGTGTATATTTTATTAATGAGCTCAATGTTGTATCACTAATTTGGAAAGTAAATGTAGGAACCGCGATTACTTTCAATTGCAATACACTTACAAAACGAGCGTTTATAAAATTACGTTTTATTGAGAGAATTTTCATCATTGGCTGCGATTAAACACGTTGAATGTTTAACGGAGATAATAAGACATCTGCTGAGCAAATAGAGCGCCATAAATGTGTTACGTATCTTCTTCATTTGGGAATATGTTTACTTATTGAATGAATAAAGAAGTAGTTGAATTAAATTTTATTTTTAATAAAGTGCGCTTTTTAAATATTTGCCATAATTCGCTTGACGTACGTGCAAAGGCAACAGCATCTTCGTTTTCGTAAATGTGCAGCTTACTTGTTACTGATGCTCGGGAAAGTTTTATGAGCCAACTTCGAAATGTTTGAGGGGGAGATAATCGTTTTTATTGTCTTTAGTAGGCTTAGGAAAAGTGATGATACTAGGGGGGAACGAAATACTCTTTTGTTTTATAGATATTCTACGATTTATGTACCATTAGTAACAGTGATTTTTGATAATGTTTTTAATGATGTCTATATCTACTCGTGGAAAATAATACGAGGATAATTTTACGATACATTTTTGAAAAACAAATGTAGCGATAATAATTGCTGTATAAGTCCATGCGATTCATCAACAACACTGGAAACAATAGTTTTTCATTATATATAACAAATTCTGTAAACAGTAATTCTAATTTTGAATAAAAATTTTTTACTCGTAAATTTGGAGCGTCAGTAAGATCGATTATTTTCTTCCGTGCCTTACAATGAATCTCCACGGGTTTCTTAAAGCCATTAACTTTCCGAATCATTGGCCTTTTATTTGTCTTCAAACATCGTAAATAAACTTACCTTCTAATCTAAACTAACTTTCTTTATTTGATCCATACTAAAGCAGTGTGTGCTCTTAAACAACCGTTTATCACAATAAAGTGATAAGAATTCAAACTAGTGAAATAACTTTAGAAAAAAATCTTTAGATAAAGCAAGGTGCCTTCTACATTTTCGTTTCATCGAGGAACGTCGCAGACAATCAATGCAATCTGCCGAAAAAATTCCGTTTTTAAATCAACAACAAACAGAGGTACAAGAGCCGCGCTCGGCTCATTACGATCGTTCATAAATTAAGCTGTTCACGTGCCAAATCCCGTGACGTATCCAGAGTCGGAAGACACTCGTTAAAGCGGCGGGAAAATTATCGCTTGCTAGCATCTCGCTCGAGCGCAGTAAAATTCAGGCTCGTTAATGGCAGCAGGCCGGGGGTGGTGACCGGGCCGGCTGTTCGCCGAAAAAAACTTCTAACTGCCCGATAAAAATGGCTAACTGTCTACAAGGTGTCGATCGTTAATTTGGCCGTTAAATTCGCGCGCCGCGCGATCGTCAAGTCGCCCCCGCACTTCTTCCCAACCAGATGACCGATTCCTGCGTTTACGAGTCGGAGTCGGCGGTTGCGATTTATTTTTCCATTGTTTTTGCTTCCTCGTAGAAGAAGATTTGTAATAGTAAAAAGAAATGTCCTCTAAAAATATGTTAGCAAAGTGTTTTGAGATTTTTTGGATCAAATTCTGATTTTTTTGAAAACTGTTTGTATGAAAAGTATGGGTGTGTATGTGCGCGAGTGTGTATGTGGCCACTTAGATCTCAGGATCTGCGAAACCGAATTTTTTAAAGCAGATAAACGGCGTGGTCGACGATGGAAGTTTTTTTTGTCTTAGGACAGGAGCTGGAGGAATGGATCGGATAAAAATCTGCGGAGGGAGACCAAGGCGGTGGTGGAGAGATGGATGTCGTTGTTGCGAAATATAAAGTAAACTACCTCGCATTGTCGCGATGCGACAACCGACGCGCTCGCGACGCTCCCTGAATATTGATGAGCCGCTGCGAAATATCACCGCGTTCCCTAGTATATATGTATACGCCCTCCGCGTACCCTGCACCGGATAATGATACTTTTTAGTTCGCGTCGTGCCGCGTCACGCTCGCAGATAAATCGATGATGACGGGCGCATATAGCAAAATATCACTCATTTCGCAAAAATATTTCGTTGTTCTTTAAACAAAAAAAATAGTAATTTACGCGTTGAATACTTTTCAATCGAAAGATGAAAAATGTAGAGAAAATTAATAAAAGCCAGTGTGTAAATTATAATAGAATAGCGGAGAAGGGACGCGGAGAGTACAATAAAGGAAAAAGAGGAAAGGAAGCTCGGTGGGACGTGCAGGAAATAAAAGGTCGTCCTCCTCGAGTCTAGACTCGAAAAAAGTCTTTGGCAATTCAAGACTTTTCTTATCTGCAATCACAGCCACGCTCGCGAAAAGAAGCGAGGCGATACCGATTTATTACTTTCCGGATTCTGGAATACGACTTGATTCTCGCGCGTATACCTATACACACAGGCGCAGCGGGAGCGAGGTAAGCGTAAGGGGCGAAGCAAAAGAAAAAAGGAGAGCAACGCGAAACGGGAGAATAGGAGGCGGAGGAGGAGGTGGACGGGGCGGGCGAGGATTTGATACAGTCAATAAATTATGGAAGTCCTATCTAAGGGATAGCGACCCGCTCTTCGCTCTATTTTAGGCGGCTCGGCGGTGCTCGGGTAATTTATCGAAAGGCTTCTCGTGCATATCGATGCTCGCGTATGCGTGCAATCAATATTTTAAGCGGCTCGGGTTTCTTTGCTGGTACAAATTGCTCACCTGTCCTTTTTTTTTGCACTGTTTTACCTTGTCTCTAGTTAATGAAAAATGAATTCGATAAAGAAAATTAAAAAAATATTTTTAGTAGATTGAAGAAATTTAGTTGCTATATTATTGACGAACCGTGGCAGTGAATTCAGTATAAAGATCTTTAAAAATGTAGATCCAGTAATGTGAATGTTTATTGCGAATTGTGATTTACTCTTTAGAATTTTATATACATGAAGATGAATATCTTAAAGCTTTATAAAAATAATCTTTTTAATCTTGCAATTATAGCAATTATCACACATTTGTTATATAAAGCAATCAAATATTTATTTGCAAATATTGTACTATTATGGTATATGTGAAATATTAATAGTTATCATTGTAATCACATTGCTTTGGAAACTTAAAAAAGAACCGTATAACTGAAAAGATAACATTGTACCCATTTATTAGCTTAAGACAAACATATCTTTTATCAACGTATCTGTTAATGGATCCATTGCGACGAATACATAATTTATGCATATGCATACAATGGGACCAGACGCATTTAAACGTCTGAAAAAATACATTTTTATTAATCATTTCTGATTTTTGTATAAATACCAACATGATTACCAATTTTAGAAGATATTTTAAGATTATTTAAAATGTGTAGTTTTCTGAAACAATTTTCAGAAAACTACACATTTTTCAGCTCGTAACGAGTAAATTAGTCAAGCTTTTTTTATTTTTATTCAATAATATTTATAAAAAGTTATATTCTAAAAAAATGTTAACTTCCTCCTTTTTATACTACTCCACTAAGGTGACAGAAAAATACATTCCAAGGATGATGTGAGAATTGAACCTTTAAGAACTTTTTCACATACACATAATTAAAAAAAAAGATTTTAAGCTTTAACCATAGCTGGTACCTTTAAAATATTTCAATAAATCTGATAAAGAAATTTATGAGAGCTGGCGTTGACGCTAATTATTAATCGTATATGCTCTAACACTGCATTGGCTTCTTTTCGTTTCACTCGCTAACACGATTTTATGTCGTCGACCCATACAGCAACGTGTTGAACGTTTTCCAATGTTGCACGTCTGCTGTTTTTTTAGGTGCAGCCTTCTTTATAAAAACACGATCTTGGAAACACTTGTACAAGCTATTCAATTATTTTCTAAATGTTTTTAAACATCATTTTACGATTATTTACGGAGCGATCGTCCTATTACTAAAGTTAGTTAAAGTATAGATAATTAAAATTAATTTTTTCCATTTTACTGTTATATAATTAATGTTAATTCAAAATGTCGACTATAATTACCGCAGTAAACACACTAAAATTATCTTTAAGTGGCGCGAAAATTATTAAATAAAGTAGGTTGCGGAAAATTTGCATAAATTAACAAGCATAAAATGCGCTCTTCGGAGATAAAGTGCAATCTGTGGAGAGTGTATTGAACTCCGTAAAACTTCGATCGCCGTTCTCCTGCGCACACGCTACTGACGAGCGATAACTTACCAACAGCAATTGGCCTTACCGACTTCATCCTCATTTATATCCCTTACCTTTCAAAATATCAATTAATATACCTAAACGTCAAACTTTACGTCGAAAATAAAAGAAAATTGATTTTTCACTATATATACGTGTCTTTAAACGACACAGCACAGCTAGACGCGGAGCATCTACTTTCCACCGGAGTCCGCTCAATATCCTTTCCTGCGATATCCTGGCAGCGCGCCATTCTCCACCTACGCTGGCTCACGTGTGCAGTTTCACCGCGCGCTTTTCAAACCTCCGCCGCGCGCCGCTCGCTCGTTTCAACACCTCGATGCCCGCGTTTCCACACCGTTGCCCCCTTTTTTTTCCGCGCGAGGGGCATGCAAATGCACGCGAGCGCGTAAACACCGTACCGATCGATGAGTTGCGTCGATCCGTACCCGCACTATCGGGGCAGTGCGCTCGGAATGCGTCTATGCATCGCCGTGGCGATTTTCTCTCCCGGCGCTAAAATCGAGCGTCGCGCGTGCTCCCGGATTTGAAGGGGACCGTTTTATCGCAGCGATTCGGCGCGCGTGCTCCGGCAACAATGGCCGGCGCAGGGGAGAGTCGAAAAAAAAGCGCGAGTAGAAGGTTAAGGGGAGAGAGGAAGCTGATTTGCAAAAAATCGCGGGAACAATCGGATAAGATAGCGGCGCTGCGCTATATGGACAAGGCGCGTTATGCGCCGCGGCGCAGATAACCATACGGTGTCTGGCTAATCGGTGTTTACTCTCCAACCCGTAATTTAATTAATTTTTTTCGTCGGACGCAGATCGGCGCGAGTAAAAACGGCGCGAGCATGTGGAACAGAGTGGGAGCGAACAATAATATTATTGCTTACGCGGAGAGAAATGTTGGATAAAAGTAACCGTTGTTTTCATGGTCATCGTATATAGACGTTTTCATGGTAATCTTATCTGTACGGACGAAATTCAGTTACGTAAGAGCTGTTTATTAAATTTGAAATATTCATTTTTATGGTAACAAAAGAAAATTTTTTTATATTAATTCATTTAATCGTGTAGGGGTTGAAGCCTTTTTACAAAAATTTTTGGATATACCGCATACATAAAAAAATAAAAAATGAAAGTCAAAAACTACATTATACTGCATTCTGAAAATTAACCTTAAAAAAAGTTGTCAGGTTCGATAGAAATTTGCCTCACTTAAATGCGAAGAATATCAGTTACAAAAACTGAAAGAGAGCATCGTCTGTTTATGCCCGGCTTTTTCTACTGAAATATAATTTTTAGTAGTTGTAAAAACTGTAAGAAAGTATCGTCTGTCCGTACCTGTCTGTTTCTACTGAAATACAATTTTAAGTAGTTGAAAAAACCTTTAATAAGCTTCGTCTGTTCTTACCCGTCTATTTCTACTGAAATATAATTTTTAGTAGTTGTAAAAACTGTAAGAAAGTATCGTCTGCCCGTACCTGTCTGTTTCTACTGAAATACAATTTTAATTAGTTGAAAAAACCATAAATAAGCTTCGTATGTACGTACCTGTCTGTTTCTACTGAAATATAATTTTTAGTAGTTGTAAAAACCGTAAGAAAGTTTCGTCTGTCCGTACCTGTCTGTTTCCACTGAAATAC
>UXGC01000897.1:0-46304 GCA_900480045.1 Eurytoma adleriae
AAAATTCCGGTACCGGGAATCGAACCCGAGCCTCCTGGGTGAGAGCCAGGTATCCTAGCCACTAGACCATACCGGATCTTGAAGATTTTTGTACAAGGGTCAATGGTCATGTACTATTTTCGTTTAAGCTCTGGACCCATATTTTAAATTAAAAAAAAAAATTTAATGTATTTCTGCAGTACAAAAAATTTACTTTTTATTAAAAACAGATTATTTAAATAAATAAAATGACAAATTTTCAATAACAATATTAATCGCAAACCCCTTTCTTTATATTTTAGTCGTTTTCGAACTGTAAATTATTTATTTTTAGGTAATCTGTTTTACCGACTGAATAAATGCAGGCTCTCTAGCAGATCTTAAAAGGGACTGAAAAGACGCATGCAATGTTAAACATACAATGGTGTCGAATGTTTTGTCTGTGGCACTGTATCGGTTCCTTTACTGAATATAATGGCAAGTACAACTAAGTAAGTTACCAAATTAATAGTCTTCGCTCAATTTAAATTTTAATAATTTTTAATAATTGTGCATTAAAAGGTTAACCTTTTAATATCGATTTTTTTAACGTTAAAAAATCAATATTGCAGATAACTCGCTAAATGTGCTGTGCAGATCAATGCGAAGGTGGAATATTTAGGCGCGCCTATCAAAAGAGGCGCCGCGGTGCGCAAAGAGCGCGCGAGCAGCTCAGTGCTCGGTATCGCGGTCTCGATATAGATAGAGCGGCGACGGGGTCGGCGGTGTGCACGAGCCGCCCCGGCACACGGACTCGGATTTATGAGACCGTCATATTTCGCAAGTTGCGAGCCGGTAATTCCTGGCCGCGGAGCACTGGCGCGCGCGCGAGCTCGCGGCCGATTTATGGGCCGCGAGTGTCCCGCTTGCGCCATTAATCCTTCCCCTTTCGCCCCCCAATCGAACTTCCACCCACCTCCACAGCCCGACCATCGTTCGCGCTTGCATTTTCCAACACCAGCACCACCTGTGCAATCGCGCTTTTTTCTGCAGTTTTATTATAAGCGCGCGGCTTCGAAAAATCTTAATTAATCTTTAGCTGTGACCCAACGAGCGAATTTGAAGACAAGCGGTTGAGCTTCGTGCTCTACGTCACTGCGACCGAGTATTATCACTAGCTTCTATTCCAAGATTTGTTTTCTTATCCGCGAGTATAAGATTTATTGATTTAATATTGCTTTTAATAGATATCATATACAAATATTAAGTATAGGTGCTTTTCTAAAGGAAGCTATAAAAATAGCTAAATATAAACAAAAACAGTGACAATCGTAATTATTAAGTGTACTATTCATGAAATGATGAACAAAATAGAAAACAATTCAACTAGAAAAAATGTTCTTCCTTGCAGGTGGATTGCGCAAAGTGCTCGCTGACGATTCATCGTCGCAATTTCACGTCGCGGCATCCAGGAAGCGATAATCCGTCTTTTGTGATTCATGCCATCGCAGCTCCCTCCCCCGCCTCCCCCGTGGCCGCGGTCGTTCGACGAGTGAGCTCGGACCGATGACGGCGTGATTAGCGATGCAGATTAACCCCCTGCGCTGGCGATTTATGTCAGTAGCCCCGGCGCGCCAATGTCAAAACGATTCTTGCTCGCGCGCGTTACCCGCGTCACGGTAAATCACAAAACGAGCCCTGCCACGGAGCGGAGCGAAGATTAACCGACAATACAGGCGCAGTGCCCTTGTTTGGCTGACGGCTGACCGGGAGATCAAGCTCTGATGTCTATTTCTGGAGTTTCTTATGCGGCTACAACAGCCGGTGCTCGATCGATTTCATGCTACTTTGCAGAGATTAAACGCTAACTTGTACCACTGCCAAGTGTACTGGTTTAAATTTTATTAAAGAAAGAAGGAGTACAACAAAATGCATCAAATAACATTCATTCACATTAATCTAAATAAACAATCAGTATTCTTACGAAGGTAGAATTATTTCCTTTTTACCTTTCTTATTTAATTATACAGATGCTAATTGGATCGAGCTGTTGACTAGACAGATAATAAACTTTGTAAAAATATTTAATCAAATAAAGTCTTCAGCTTCGCAGCTGCAGCTCAAAACTCGACGGCACAATCCTCCCATTCGCAATAAGCTTGACGTTTCTCGGGAAAAGAGTAATTAAAAAAACGCTAAGCCAGTCCGAAAAAAGATCGAGTCGCGGAGAGGCCTATCTATCCGCTCGGTCTTCCCGCGGGCCTCTAATCCGCGAGGCCGCGGCAGCTCGCTTTCTGCCACGTCGCGCCGCGGCGTTCCCCATAAATCCACGCGTTAACGAGCCGCCGGTAGCGGCGGCGGGTCCCGCCGGGAAAAGTATGCGACGTCCCACTTGATCCCTCGTTAAGTCTGTCCGCTCTCGCGTGCGCGCCTTTTGCCGCGGCTCCCCGGCCGTCTTTGCGTTCGCGCTCGCGCGCATACTTATGCGTAACTCTCGCAGCGCCGCGATACACATCGGGAAAGTGAGCGGCGATTATCGAAGACGCCAATCAAGCGCGCATGCGGGAATATAAAACGCGCGGCCGGCCGATCGCTCGACTTCTTGCGTCTCTCCGCGTTTCAGCTCGACTTCTTTCGCCTCCCTTTCTTGCCTCGTTTTTTGACGCACGCGCGGGGAGAGCGCGCGCGCACGTCGACGGATAAGGCGAGAATTTGAAGCAGCGAGTCGCGAGGGGGACGCCGGTTGCTGCACTCCTTGTCCGCGGAATTGATTTGCGTGCAGTTATTCCGCGGGGACGTTACGTCACTTTGCATTTGATCGCGCGTTTTTGGCACCAAGTGCTTTTTCTTCGAGCTCTTTGCTGGCTATATGACTTTCTAATGAGGCGTACATTTTCAGGTTGCACTCGGGTATGCAGATTTCGATACAAATAAACACTTTGTTCAGCTTTTTTCTCCTTACAACGTAAAGCTAACATTTCTTAAACGCTATTTATTACTAGAAATACATTCGTGCTTTACTACACAGTATATTAATTTTGTTCAGGAAGTATCTCATTATCGGTACAAGGCGAAATTTATGGTTAAGGATATAAATATCGAGGAAATATAATTTACATTCTCTAATCAAAGGCTGTACTTAATATCTTTCAAACACGCACATACTCCGTAACAAAGAGTAATGACATTGTAGAAAAATTGAAAACATTAAGAATCGTGTAATTTTGCAATTAAAATGTAAATTACACTTTTTAATTCAAATACTTGTAAGCAAATCTGAAAATTAAATTACATCTTCGAATTGCAAAGCAAACTTCATATCTTTATTAAACTTTTCTCGGCTAAAGCAAACTTTCTTCTATTATACTATAAACAAACCAGTTACGTGTCAAGAATATTTTATTCGCGCATTAAATCTCGGCGATTCTTTTATTACCTCGATAAATCACATTATAATTACCGGGGCTCATATCGCGCAAAACTCGCGACAAAAAGTGCAAAGTTAGACCCTGTCGGCTGTTGCTATGGTTTTTTCCCACGCACAACAAGTTTCAATTGGCACGGCGACACTCGTGGCACTGCACGATTTTCCTTTTTCGCGCCCGACCGTCAATTACACCCGGCTGCCTGCGCTCACCTTGGACAGTAATGTCCGCCCTAATCGCACGCGGTAATTTACGAGCGGCCGATTAGCGTGCAGTACCTTTCTCGAAAAAATGACAACTAATGACTGCGCAAACATAACGCGACGTCAAGTGAAGCCGCAGCGCGACGCAGAAACGCAAAATCGGCGTGCGATCAATAAGGGCGTTTAGCGTGCATACGGGTCGGCAAAAAAATAGGGGTGCGCGTTAAGAGGAGCAGCGGAGGACCGATAGGGATCTCCGGAGTCGCACCGGCGAAATAATTAGATGAGCAGCGGCCGGGCCGTCGTTCCGCGCAGCTGCGGCCCTCGGTGATATGCGTGATCACCGGACGCACGGCCGTAACTAACCGCGAGGCCTGTCGTCATTAACGTCACGCGCGCGGGTGTTAATTTCTCTCGTCTTCCCTCCCCGGGCCTCGCGCGCCCTTCCACGGGCCGCGCGCATTCCGCGCTGCCGGAATTCGAGAGCGGGCGCAATTCCGATTCGGGCTGAAGTATCGCCGGGATGCGGGACGACTTTGGCCGATATGAAATTCGCCGAATGCTCCCGGGGAAATTATGCCTTTTGGCGCGCCGGCATTCAGATTTGCGATATTCCCGCGGCCGCCGTTACGTCGTTACTTTTGCGCCGCTATCATTATTGCGCGGAGTGCCAATTGTTATTCGGGGGCGCGACTAATTTTGAATGTGTTCCCGTGAATTTATTGAATATTCATGCGATAAATTAAGATGATTTATGCATGAGTTTTGTACTGAGTTCATTTGCATTTCAAAGCGTTACATATTTACCAGGCTGTCGATGTTTATTTTCAAACTGCGCTGTTTCGGTGCTCTTTTAAGATGCTACTTCCAGCAAAATATTTTAGAGGGAAAAAAGCTTGATAAATCGTTAAAAAATTATGGATTCGCAGATAAAAAATTCTAAATTGGCCTAATTTTATCGAGTACCTATAGCTATTTTTACGAAATGTTGTCTGGAACTGAAAATCTCGACGTCACAGCGCCAAAGTTAACGATTCAAAACGATTGCCGTTCCAGTTTTGATGCATCTAAGAAATGTTTATGACACATTTAGGTACTGAGCAGGATTGTCAGAAGCTATCAAGAGAGAAAAAAGTCGCCGCATAACTCACACTTAATTATTTCTACAGCTGTCGCTAAAACTGAAGCATTAAATTAAATCAAGAGTTGCGACATGACTCGTTAATAAATCTTTCAATAGCTGAACCTGCTATTATTTTATAGCATCCAGTTTTAGCAGCAAATGGAAATTTACATGCATTTTCGACGTTCACACGAAAAGCAAAAATCAATGAGGCGCACATCCAATACATCATTTCAGTCGACGACTCGACCTGCTTCTTTTCGCTCATCTCTATTCATGCCGCGCGCGTCGGAATTCAAAGGCGACATTTGCTCGTAATATCGGGCGTCGCGGTCTATACATACGAATCGCCGCCATCCGTGACGGTAGTCAAAAGAGTAGCGGAGGTCGGTCGCAGCTCCTCCGTCATCTCGCTATAGCGATGAAGCAGCCCGATTAAACGTCGATCGATCGTCCTCGCGCTCGGCGATTCTCCCTTTCCGCCCCGCGGACGTCAAATCATAAATAAGTAGAAGCGGAGCGCGGCTGCACCGGGGAGGCGAATAAACGGCGCGCCTTTTTCCCTGCCAACGTCAAATAATAAATAAGCCGGGCGCTCTTTCCGCGGCGGGCGCAAAAAAGTAAAGCGGTGGCGCGGAATCGGAGAGAAAGAGAGACGGACGGGGGGAAAAGGGAGAATCGAGCGATCCTCGCTGTCGATGCGATGCGCGCAACTACTGAATTCACTTTGGAAGAAACAAGTGTCGCTGCCGGCTAAAAGAGAAAGAGACGGGAAGGAGCGCCGCGCGGGGAAGGAGAGAGAAAGAGAGAGGCGCGCGGCCCGTCAAGTATGCGCGGAATGAAAACTGTCAGACCCTTGACGGGCCGATGGTTGGGGGCGACAGCTCGCAAATGCACGGCTCCGCCGCCCCCCTTCGCCGGTGCAGTATACCCGCGCGCGCGGCAAAAGAGCGAGGTATGCGTGCGCAAGCCATATCGCGCTGTCCGCCCCCGCGCTCGCGCGCGTCACGGCTTTCGCGCGGGGAGAAAAAAAATATGTTACCGCTGCCGCTGACACGACGTATTGACGTGCGTTTCGCGATCAATCGGCGAGTCCATTAACTCGCCGCTGCTTGCCACTGCCACTGCCACTGCGCGCCCCGCTCTCGCCTCTCTTTTGCGCGAGCGCGGCGTATGCGCTTTTCACCGCAAGACCCCGCGCACGCCCCCGCGGCCTCCCGCATCCGCGTAATGGCCGTTATTTATTTCGTTTTATTTTTATTCAGCTGCGAGCTCCGCGGTGAACGCGATAAGCCCCGACTCCTCGGTGTTCGACGAATTTTTTTTAAATTATTCGGGATTAACAAAAGTTTCACGGTTTAAAATTCTGAGAGTAACAATCAAATTTTAGGTAAGATTTTTCAAATTTTTTAATAAGCGGAATATCAAGTGTTATAAATTGCTCGAGTCTCTTAAGGAAAGGATTACGCTCTCCGGAATAATCTTCGAGACATTTTGAGCACGTCCCCTCGCTTTTTCACGGTGACGTTGAAAAAGTAAAAATCGTCTCTTTCGACCGCGCGTACACACAGACCGAGGCCGCAATTACTTCGGCAATTACCGCGGAAAAATATTGCGTGCGACGTGAAATAAAAGAAGCGGCTGTAGAGCCCAGAGTGAGAAAATATAGAGGTACGAAATTTAATCACGCGGGGGGATTAAAATATAACGAACGGGAGGGCCGTTAAGCGCTGGTTCTCGTGGATTTTCTGAAAAAAATTGTTCTGCGAAGCTTGTGACGCGAGGGCTCTTTGTTAGACGGAATTACAAGAGAAATGCATTTACGAAGACTTTCAGACTCGATGACAGGACTCGTTCCGAGATCCAAATTGCTGTTGCAATCGGAGACTTTACACTAATGACTGTCGAGGCCTAGGGAAAAAAGATAGTGCACTTCGTTTAAACGCACTTTTAACATGGATGAATAATTGCCGCGCGTAATTTTTTCGATCGGAAGTGTTACCTCGATCAAAAATGTACTATAATCACTCAATCCCATAAAAGTAATAGCCCGAAGCAACTGCTTCGAAATAATGAAATATTAACGCTGCTCGTGGGCTTAAAAAGTTGAAGGAAATTATTACACCGGCGCTCGACATCCGAAGGAGTATAAATTCTTATTTTATTAAAAGTGAGTGATCAGATAAAAGTTCCGTTGCCATAATTTAATACCGTAGTCAACACAGCGATAAATAAAAGCGAAATATCCCCGTAACGATCCTCCATCGAATTCCTCATCGCATGAATTCAAGTAGTTATACGGCCGTAACCCAATACGAAAGTTCGAGCTTCAGGAGCGAAACAGCGGGCGGGGGGAAAGAGGCTCGAATGGGCGGACCAATAAACGTCGAAAACTCGATCACGGGCAATCATAGAAAATACGATACGAATTCCCGCTCGGGCCATATTTCAGCTTAATACGCCGTAACCAATTAGGCATCATCGTCCATTTTTCATCGCGTGGCAAGCGGCGCGTCTCCCGCGCCCCCTCGGCGTACCCGGCGCGAATAGCGAATCAGTGCGCCGCGGCGCACCCCGAAGAATATCGGGCCAGCTGCGCGAGGCGTAATTCAAGCCCTCGTCATAATCGGCCAGCGCTTGCGGCACTCGACATTTGTCACGCGAGCAATTATCGCTAAGTTATTTAGCCGGCCGGCCCGGGGCGTCCGTCGAGGCCCGCTGAGAAATGGGGATGGACGAAAGAGCGCGGGGGCGGGGCGCGGCGTCGGGTAACGAGATTCGACGCGAGCGTTAATCTCGTAGCCGTCGTCGGGGCGCAGACGTCGCCGCTCCGGTAGTCGACCCTGACAATAATTGGCAGTTTCACTGACGCGCCGAGCGCGCGCGTAATGTATACAGGCCGCCGCGGCGCGCGCTGTCGATCGCCTAATCTCCGACGGCATCTATCCATTAGCTCGGCCGCGCTGAATACGCCGATGCGTCGCGCCGGGGGAAGCCCGGAAGGTTTTTGCGGCCGACCGATAAGCGAGTTGATGGGACGGAGAAAATCGCTGTGCCGCTTCCCGAGCGCGCCTGACGCGCCCAACCCTCCTTCGCGAACCGCGCGGAAAATCGCTCGTGCGTTGAACCTGCCTACTTTTCATATTTGATTCAATCGGAATAAATAGAATTATTCTTGCGAGTGCCAAGATTTAGGATGGATGGTGTTCTTTTTTCCCTAGACTGATATAAAATATTGCGCCACAGTACTATCAAGATTTATTGTTTATCACCATGAATATTGCATCGAAACTTCAAGGTTTTATAAGAACTTAAATACAAAAAAGTCAAATTACGTTTATATTTTTAGTTTAACTTGTGCAGATAAAATAGCTTTCTACACTAAAGTATTAATTTTATTTTTTTAAACTTATCTGTCTCATATTCTACAAAGATGAAAATTTAATCTTAATCAAATCGAAGCACGAGAAAGAAAAAAACGCGGAAAGCACCGCAAGCGCATGAAAAAAATTTGAATTTGACAAACGTCATTTGAAAGCCAAATGGAGATAAGATCCAGTTTAAATAACACGCCGATGCCCGGGGCAAACAGTAGCATCCGTGTACAAAAGTCGACACATATAACGAGCATGTAAAGCGGACGAGCGAACGTCCGGATTGACGGACAACGAAGAGGGAGCGACGGCCGACGGCGGGCTCCATTGTTTTCGCGGAGGATCGTCGGGGCCGATCGATCCCGCCGCTTGACAGGCCCACTAAGGCCTGCGCCCGAAGATCGATCGTCGACGATAGGATCGATCGTTGGCGGCGCGCTCGACCGAAAAAGGGTATAAGTGATAGCCCCCCTCCCCTCGCCCCTCTATCTCCGCCTATCTTCCGCTCTCCTTGCCTTTGAGCGCGGCAGCGATCGCGAAAAGGAGAATCGTTGCTCTCTTGAAAATGGTAATTAAGCGGCTCGTCAGATCCCTTTTAATCCTATAAAAGACTTTTTAAGCCTTTCTTCTTTGTATACGCGAGCTGTGCCGTGCACTCGTTTATTTCGTTTTTACGTAGCGCTCGGGTAAAATCGATCTTTCGACGTCGACGAGCCGAGATGAACTATTCTTTTAGGATTTCTTTGGCTCGTTAATAAAGTTTCTTGTGCTTCGGACATTATTCAGCGATTTATTGATTACAAAACGGCGGCGCGAGGATCAACCTCTATATTATACAATTTTTCTAAAAAAATAAATGTTCCTTATATACGTTCGTTACACTGAGCTATTTATTCATGATAAAAAGTAACATTTCAGATATTTTATTGTCGGTACAGATTTCACAAAATGCCTACTTTATGATTACTTGTACACAAATATGGAATGAAACAACTTTATATTCTTGTGAATTATTGCATATGTTATAAAAATTTATTTTAAAACCTTTTACACATGACAACATATTGTGCTGGTATTCATTTACTATCCGTAAATAATTTTGTTTAGTTGCATAATAATTTCGACCTACATTAAATTTTAACGAAACTATTATGACGGTCGCAATTATGACGGAAGCAACGTAACTAGCAAGTTATCGCTCTTACAGAACACTTTGTTCATTCAAACTGGAATAGATGAAAAGTATCAAGCCAGTAGTTCAATAAAGTCATTGTTGCAACTAATCTACTAGGTGTTCATGTCTAGACTCACATCTAACTCAGTGAAATATCAACGACCTCACCTCATTTCTCATCGTTAATTCAGCAAACCAACTACAACCGCAAAACTAAAAACTGCACAAAAAAGCTAGAAAGGAAAATAGAAAACTCGCCGCTCGTCAGAGTGGGGTGGGGTAAAAAAACAACAAAACTGTCCGTAGCTGTAAAGTCGTCAATTATCCGATTTTATGTCCCGCGTGTGTCGCTGGCCGGCGCGCGTCGGACTTTACGAGCGCTCGTAAACTCGTCAGCGTCGCAATCTCGTAATGTCGAAGGCTGCTCGCTCGCGCCGGCGCTCGCGGCAGCGTCGCGAAGTAATTTATATTCCGCGATCCTGTCGCTCACGGGGCCCCGGACGTACGTGCAATATATATACGCTCGCCGCGCACTTTTGACGATCGCGTGTCCCGGCAGCCACTCGTTAAGAAAAATGCCCGGGCGAGAGGACGACGCGGCTCCCCCTGTCATCGTTCATTTGCTCTCGGCGACGTTCGCCTCCTTCCCCCTTTTTCCCTTTTCAGGCATTTTTAAAAAGCAGTTTTCCATTTGTTTCTGACGGATTTTGATTGTTTCGTTTGATGGAATATGCTCCGTGATATGCAGCTGACACGAGATGGAATAAGAAAGTTGACACAAACGGCGATATAAAATAAACCGCGGAATACATTAATCCGCCGTCAAAAAATTAGACTCCATCTCGAAATCTCGACGTGCAATCTTGAAATTGTCAATCACGATAATAAGCTGTTAATTTACTTAAAAAAAGGTACGTTTAAATATACACAAATGTAAAGACAAAATCAACGGCGAAACCTTGCAGAGGAACTGAAAGAAATGACAGAGATTTCAATCTTTTTCACGGTACACCTCGGTGCGGCAAAGTGAGTAATTCGCGCGAACCCATAAAATTCTCCCGCGGCACCGCAGACGGACGGGCTTCCTTCTGAGCACTACGCCCGGCAAAAGGAGCAGCGGAAAAAAGCCTCGAGACTCGGGAAACCTTGCGCTGTATTCAATAAACCGCCCCGGCTAAGGACATTACACTCGTACATACGGCCACGCGGCTAATTAAAAGTTTCGGCGGGCGAAGCCGGAGCCGAAAAGAGCGCCGGCCGGGAAATTAATAGAGAGCCGCTGCGAGGGGCAGGAATGCCGGGCACGTATCTCACTCGCGCGTTCACCGCGCGCCGGAGTCCTCCGCCGGCCCTTTCCCGGCGCGCCGGGCTCGCGCTCCATTTGTTTCAATCTATGGACAGCGCTAATTGCGCCTGCCTCGAGAGCCGAGCCGAGCGCACGTGTGCGACCGCGCATCACGTGCGCGGCCGACCTCCCCGCGCGGCCGGATGGATCGGCGGGAGGAAAAAATTTGCGCTTCTTTTTCACGAGCGACGAGCCGCTATTAGCCGCGCTTACATGGAATCATTTTAATTATTTAAATCAATTACAAAACCTTTTTACGGACTCGCTGGCTTAAATAAATGATTTCGCAAGCTTCTTGCGACATTTAAAGCAATCGCCGTTTGGCGGTGCATAATTTATAAATTTCGCGATAAAAATCTATACGTTGACCTACATGTCAATGCCGTACTTTTTAAAAAAGAAAGAATAATTTGAAATGATTTTTTTTCACGTTACAAAACACGATATGCTCGAACGAAATATTGACTGCGGTAATTTCCAGAGCTGTCACAGTAACATTACTCACTCTGTCGAAAGTATATATAGCACCGCCGTTTAAAGCTAGAGTTTACGGCAGTCAGCCTGTGGAACGATTATAAAAATATAGGCTTTTAATGGAAAGCTACCTCCTTAACAATGTGTACAGTTATAAGGGCTATAAAATAAACATGGTACCCGAGGCTCCCCGTCTCACATAAATTCGGCCGAGCCCCGCATCTAAAATTATCCTCCCGCAATCGTAACGCATTAACTCCCGACTCGCCATTATTTCCCGCTTTGACATTATCTCCGCAGAATGCCATAAACTCGCTCGTTACAAGCCGGAGCGGCGGCAACTCCCGTATAGCCTCGGCGCACAAAACATTTCAATAAATTCCTCGATAGAACCCCCATGCGCTCGTCGTCCCGAGGCGCACGCACACCGGGAGGCTACAAGGTACCGCGCGGCCGACTATCATGGAGACAAACGAGCCGGCGGCGGCGATCGCCGCGCGCGCGCACCGAGGGCTCCTTTTCAGCGGCGCGGCGAGCGCTCTTCATCATAATTTATCGCGACACCGTCGCGTTAATAACTCAATTTATTTCGCAGGCGCGCTCCGGCATTTTTACGAGCCGAGGCGGTCGCCTCCCCGTTTTTGCGCGTCTGCGCTCTCCGTCGGACGTCGCCTCGTTTGCCCATACACGCCGCGAGACGCGCGCTCCGGCTCTAGGCCGGTTTCCGCCGCTTTTTTTCCCCCCGACGTCGTGCTACTCGCTCCGCTGTCAGCGAGCGCGAAGCCGCTCGCCGCTAATTGACAAGACCACGACGAGGAGAGCTTCGCCTCGGACTTTTGCGCTGGATTTCCGAGGCGAGCGAGAGCCGACGGACGCTTTTGGCGATGGCTGGGAACGCGACGGTGTTTTGCCCGCCCGATCTTGGGTATCCGGACGATCTCCTTTTGGTTAGGCGTGCATTCGCGCCCGGATTGAGTGCTCGCGCCTGAGATTTATCGGACAGCCAGCTTGTTCGAGTAAATTAGCTGAATAAATTAAAAGCGCTTTTTTCGCGGCTTGTCTAGGTATGCGCGTAACTTTTTAATGAATTTGTAAAATACGGTTAATAAAGTTGGGAAATCCCATTTCGATTTGCATATTAAACCGCTGGCTATGATATTTACATTTAATGAAATATTCGGAAAAGCATAATGTCAATTATTGGTGTAATTAGCGTCAGAACGAGTGCGTAATCTTTTCGCTTTATCTTTATTTCAGGTTGAACGCTTAAGCTAATGTCACATTAATTGCACAAACTCAGACGGGAAGCTTTAAAATTAGCAAAAGTTGTTTAGGATCTAGGTTTGACAATGAGGCAGACCAAAAGAACGTAAATCGGAATGAAGAAATGGACGGTGGGCCGCAATGGTTGGCGGCGCGGGGGTAGGCAAAAGTGCGACTACTTGAACGTAAAGTGCAGGAATGCCGACTTCGTCTATTAATTTGTTAGCTTTACGATCCGTTCGCTATTTAAGAGCGCCATTAATTTGGAGCTTACTATTCCCCGGAGAGTATCACGTCGGCAAATTGTTGGGTTTCTGCGGCCCATAATTTTCTTCCTTCCTTTCACCCTTATCGACCTGTGAATATTTTAACCGTTTTACTGTAATTACGCGGCTATTTATGATACGCGCAAATACGCCCGTAAACTATAAAACGCGCCGTAAAATTTTTACACTAGCCGGTAATAATCGTGCGGACAAATATTTCCCCCGTCCGAAAGTAAAATATTAACGCTATCCACTCGCGAGATCGGCAATGAATTTTTTATTATCTCCTTTGGCGTCTTTATCAGGATTACCCCGACAAATCCGCGTGTGCGTCTAGAATGGACAAAATTTAATAACTCGCAATCATAAACATGCCCGTCGTGAAAAACGAGCGGCGTCTGTTAGCGTTTATCGCGGGCTTGCAAAGATAAACAGTCAATATCGTTACATCTTCCTGAAAGTGGTACAGCTGCTAAGCCGTTTCAAATATATTATTTTATAATGAATGTGTGTAAAGTTCGCTAATCAGAACTATTTATGAACCCACTGCACGCTTCAAATAAAACAGAGACTCTAAGTTATCATTGCAAACCCGATTCGTTAATGAATTTTTTAATACGAGCAATAATTCAAATAACTAATAAATTTTTAATTTCAAATTCATTTCAGATATAAATATATTATATAATCGTAAAAAATAAAATTGAAAGAAAAATCAATGATAAAATTCTCATAAAATAATAAATTTTAATATCATAAATCAAATAATAATTGAAATTAATTATAAAAGAAAATATTTATATAATTTTAAAAAATGTACCATTTTCTTCAACGAAATTAATTGACGTGTGAGTATTATTTTAATAAAATATAAAGAAATCTGCCTTTTAAATCAAACCGAAATATAAATAATCGAATTTCTGTAATAAAAACAGCTCCGTAATTCATAAAAAGTAACAATAACGCTGTCGCCCCGATACAGCGAAAAATTAATAACATTTCCAAGCAGCCCTAAAAAAAGGCAAACCGTCGCGGCACGTACGCTGCCGTCGTAAAAGCGACGCAATATTGCCTCGCGGCCGCGCCACTTTTCCGACATTGCGCGTAAATCAGAGCAGCCGAGGTCGAAAATAATAAAAGGGCCGCGGCTCGCGCGAAGGAAGGCCGCCGCCGAGCTGCGAGGGCGGCGGGGGACGGGCGGGCGGTTTACGCGCGGCCGTCCGTAATTACGGGGACGCGGCGAGGCCGCGGGCGTTTAATGCGCGGGGGGCGAGCGAGCCGCGGCGGAAAGGGACCGCCGCCGGCGGCGGCGCATTTGCAGGCCGCGCGCGCCTTTGATAGCTCACTTTGCGGCGAGCCGCGCCGGCCGTTTTCCGCGCCCCCTCCGAAAACCGCACCGCCACCGCCTCCACCCCCGGGCGGCGCGCCCGCGCGAGTCCTGTCATCGGCTTCTGGCGTCATTTGCACGTCGCGATTCGCTGCGCCGCCGCCGGCTCGTCGATTGCCGTTGCGTGGCGTATACGCGGGTTTGATGCTTCGCGTCGACATGTGGCTCTCTGCGTTGCGTGCGACCAGTTCTAGATGTCGAGAAGATTGTTTTGTCGTTTTCAAAGAGATCCTTTTGAGCCGGAATTCGGTTGATTGATTGCTTTTAAATTTTATATTTTTTCTGAATTATAAATCGTTTCTAAAGTTATTTTTGTCTTAATGTAATAAAGGTAATTAATGTTCGTTAAAACTAAATGGTTCCTTTACAGTTTGACCTAATTTTTTTTATATATTTAGGTTTTATAATTTAGTAGCCGCAACATTATCTTCTTCTATACATAGTATTTTTAATGATAAAAAGTCAATTTATTATTTCAACCCATCATTTTCAATCTAATAAATATTTGTATAAAATTAGCATGATAGACCTTCTATTTTTAGTGTTCAACAATATCGGTAAAAAAGAATTTTCTCTTAAAATCTGCTCAGGATGGGTTGATCCAATTAAAGATTGTCAACCGATTAATTGTCCATTATAGCTTGATTAATCTCAAAGTTATATTGACATTTTCTAAAAATTACTTAAATCTTCTTTCGAGTAACAAAAACTTCGTGAATCAATCCATACGTACACCTAAAAACCAAATATAAATAAACCAAGTAATTTTACTCCCATCGACTCTTCGGCCAAAAATAATAATGACCCGTCGTGGTTGTTTTCGTATCGACAACTGTTTTCGCCCTGTAATATATGGAGAATTAACGAATCACAAATAGCCTGCTCCAGGGCTCGGTAAGTTCGTGCGAATAGCCCGACAGTTCGATCGAGCCCGTGCGTCTCGGAATATCAATTTCGACGATAATTATTAGGCATTAATAACGTGACAAATTAATTATTCCCTGGGCGGGACGATAGCGACCGACGCCACTCCACCACCGAGCTTATACCGGCATTATGAAAGCTCCCACGTGAACCGAGCGGGCCTGAGCGCTAAACAATCCTCGACAAGACGCGCGTGGGCGTCGGCTAAAGAGGGATTCTTGAAATACATCCAATCGATCGGCGCACGTCGCTGTTTGGAAGCTTATAATTGGAGGTATTATATCTAATCGGCGCTTTTGTCGATCAGATGTCAATATAGGCACTCGGAATGTCTTCTCTGACACGTCCGCTTGTTTAATATTTATTTATTACGAAATGGCAATTGTCCATTTAGCTAACGCTTTCTTTATTAAGAGAATCGCTCGTAAAACACTTCACACGTCTATTACAATGCTGGCATTACGACACGCCGAGAGATGATAGAAATGAAATGATGATTAATTTACAATCTGCTGATTGCATACAAATTATTTTTCACAATCGACGATTTATTATTGAAATTAGCGCGGACGTCGCATTTAAAATCCAAATGCGTTGTGCGCGTCTCCTTAACTTTCATTCAGCGAACACTCCGCGAAATCTCAAATTAAAATCGCATAACATTGCATTAGCATCGGCTGATTAATAAAACACCGTTAAACGCGTTTTGTAACGCACTCGCCCATCGGCCATTAATCCCGCGAACACGCGAATAGCAATTCAATACCCGCGACCGATAATTCAAAAGTTTAGCGCGCGCACGGCACTATCTGCAATGTTTCCCGTTGCGCGTACTTTCGCCGGCGATTTTTAGCTCCTCCGACGGTCCCGGGCGTTTTGCTCCCGCGCCGATGAAAATAAAGTATAATTGAGTTTGCGAGATTTACAACACCTGAGTATGTACATCCGTCGCGGGGGCATAAATCAGCGGGCGCGCGGCTGCGACAAGTCAAAGAGCCGCGAGCGCGCGCGGCTAGGCGGAAAAAAGGCGCGCTGAGAGAAGGAAGATAAAAAGAAGGAAGGAGCTACCAGCTCAACTTGTTTGCATTATGTCATTGCACAATATTTTATATCGGGGGGGAGCGTGCATTATGCCAGCCGCGTGTCATGCCTCAAACAGACTTGTTTTCCCCGGGTTGCCGCTTCGAACATAAATTTCAATGAGCGCGTTATTTATCATCGTCGCTCTCTCCTTGCCGGGCTCGCGCGGCCGCGGCTCGGCTGAAACTTTCACCTATAGCGGGGCTAGGTGACGACGCGCCGCGCTTAATTGAAAGATCGCAATCGCCGGGATTGTCGTCGGCGCGTGCACCGTCGCTGCGGGGACGCGGAGGCGCTCGAGCTGATAGCCGACTTTCGCGTGACGCAACGGCCGACAAGTAGCCGAGGAGACGTGTAATTTGTGTTTAAACGACTTGCGCCGCTTAAATCGCGGCTGAGGTGTTGCGTGAAGACACTCCGCTATCGGAAATCGCGTAAAACTACTGAGTAAAAATCTATAGATTCTAATTTATTGTTTCTTCGCTTTAAACGCGATAATTTATTTCTTTTGCTGAAATTCTCCTTTCACTGTAACTGATTTAAGATCTTTGCGTATTTGGGTATTTTTGTAAATAGCATAAATACATTTTTTGTTTAAGTTCTCAGAAAATAAAGAAACCTGTAAAAAAAATTAATAAAGCGGAGTAAATTTTTTTATTAAAGCTGATTCACTCAGGATTTTTCTCTACTATTAGGGAGAAACGTTGTAGAAGGGCACTTTTGTGGATGTCAAGAAGTCCATGATTCATTCAGAAAATTTTTAATAATCTTTCCCACCCGACGGTCTTCGTCCAGACAGCGAGCCTAGACTAGTCGAATTACCCGACTGGGATAAATGGACAAAATTCTCTTAACTCTGCTAAATGGTTAATTAATGGGTGTCTGAGAAAACTGCTTTGACGCATTTCTCGGCTTTCCGTTATTTACGCGTCTCGTGGCTCTGCAGTGCGTGCTTAACGCTTATGAAGAATTGAACCGTCAAAACAAACGGCTTCTTTATTGAAATTAATTCCGTCGGTGTTTTTCTCGTTTTAAAACGCTTTGAACGTATAAATTTGATGAGTAATGAGAAGCGACTTCGTTTGTTTTCTCACGTGCTATAAATGTCAACGATTATTCAGACACATTTTTGTTTGCGCTCAATGGAAACGCTAAATCTTAATCGGACAGAGTTTGGATTCAACGAGAACAAAGTAATTTCTTTATGTGCATGTTTCAAGGAAAGCAATGCTAAAATTGCAAAGTTCAAAATTGACTTGTTTATTATTTTTAGTGCTCGTCAGGAATTTTTAGTTAACTTATCTTCTTACGATAATAATACAGTATTTCGAATGTTTCTAATTCCACTATCAAAAGAATTATGTACTTTTTAGTTAGTGAGAAGCGTTTAGGCCTTTTCACTGTCAGCATTTAAGATGGATTATGTATATTATATTAAATAGATCTTCTAATTGGCGACTTTGCATGAAACAGTACAATTACAACTTTTCTATAGATGATCTTTTAGCTAGGGCCAAAATTGGACCAAACTCTTTGATAATCCATAGTTTTAATTATGATTAAAAAAAGACGTTTCCGTTAACACCGGTGATTTAAAAGCACACGATTTAAAATAATTTAGTACTTCTGAGACCAGAATTATTGTACTAGTAAGCAATTTTTCAAATAGTCAAGAATAATGAATATGATTTAGAAATACAGTGCTCGGGAATTAATCGAGAGGCAGTGGTTCGCGCATATTCAATGGGCGATAAAAGGAAAAAAGAGCCAAAAAAAGCGCGCGGCTGACCACGCGAATGGCAAATTATCCATATTTAGCAAAGCTAATTATATCCGCCGCGATAAAACAAGCTAAAAGTTGGAAAAGCGCGGCGCGACGTGGGCGGAAAAAAGGAGCTGGGAGCAAGATTAAAAAGGGAAAAAGTTATATTCCCTTGTAGAAGATAACGGCATTGTAATTTATTCGAGGGAGCAGCTCGGGCGCTCCGGTATCGCCGGGAATCGCCGGGAATCGCGCGGGAAAAAGCCCATTCTCATTAGATTTTTTACCGATCAGCTCTTTAGCCGGCTCCGCGGGCACGGCGAAATTCAGATAAGGGCCGTGAGCGCGTATCGTGACTGGCCTGGAAAAGGTGGACGGGCTCTCTTCCCCTCCCTGCCCCCCGGCACCCCGGCCCCCGGAACGCATGCATTACAATGGGCTCTATATATACGTAACGCGGGTTTGCGGGTCTAGATACGCGCATTTCGGTGAGCGGCGGACTAAGCCAGCGGCATCGGCGAATCCGGGCTCTATCCGAGGCACTTCGCCCGACTGAGCAAAGTCCTTAGCTCCTCCTTATCGGAGGAGCTCTCGGTCTTAATACCCTTGACGAACTTTGCTCATCAATGTCCCATCCGGCGGGCGGGCGGACGCCGGTAGACTTGTCTTGAACTTCTGTAATGCCTTTTGCTGCGAGATTCCAGCTGCCTGCTTGGCTATTCATCCGCGAAGAAATCCGCTTTGCGCGAACGGCCGAGCTAAGAGAACGGCACGCTCCTGCAGTCAATGGCTTGTCGAGAAATCCTCTTGTTAAAATTCATTACTCAATTATGTCTTATTAGTTTTACAAATGATTCTTCCAGTGTCTTTTCAGAGGGAATGATTTAAACGTTTTCCCGTTCCTTTTTTTCTATTTCTCTTCAAACGAACCCTTTGTACTTAATCCCTTCAATAAAACATTGAAATGTCATTTAAGTGAATAGAAGTCGTAAAATTTTAATTTCTTCAGGTTCACTATTCCTGTTTGGTAATTACAGTCGCTTGTATTGCTATTTTCTCATAATTCATTTTATTTATAAAGATGAAAAATTAAAATTCTTATTCTTCTGCGCACGATTTAAATAGGAAATGTATGTATACAACAAAAAGCACGTAATGAAAAATAATCGTAGGTAAAGCGCGAAATAGCAGTGGCCCAATTAAATCAAGTGAGCAATACACGCTAAACGTGTACAATATATATACAAGTAGAACCGAGGTCGGGTTTCTCCGTTACACCAATCACAATTACTCGGCGATGAGGTCCTTTGTGTTGTACATCGCGCAGATTGAGAGATAAACCACACTCCACCGCGGGTACTCCAATAATTTAGCGTAATTATACGTCATACAGGCGGCACTTGAAGGCGCAAGATGAATGTACGATTGTAATTTCTTCCTCTGTTTCCGGGCGCGCATTTCATCTCTAAGGATCAGCCGCGCCGCGGCGAGCCGGTTTTATCTCGACGTATCGGGCCAAGTTAACGTCCCGGAATCTTATTAACGACGATGTTTTAATGGAGCAATTAATAATCGCGCCGGCGCGCTCACATCCCGTTCGCATAAATCAATTTGCCCCGGTGCGGTGTATACCTGCACCGCGAGGCTTTTCTCTGAACTCGCGGAATGCGCGTCGGCGCGGCAGGAAACGCGAGGCGGGGACCGTGGCGCACGATTAGTCTCGCGTTTAACGGTTCGACAGGGTCAAAGGTCGCCGCGAATCAATGCGCGACGCCGCCTCGGAACAAATCGATTCTTTCGCCGGGCGATTATCGGCCAAAGATATCGCGCCCCGGCTTTTACACACGGGCTCCCCCTCTACCCCTTCTTTTTGTGTAATCGATTTTCCCTCGACACCATGCCGGGCCACGTGTTTGCGCTGACTCGCTTCGACGAGTGTATCTTATACCCCCATGTTGCCCCGTGCTCGATTCTTGGATGGGCTCAATGGGAAAAAAGTCGACACGTACGGGAATTTGCACTTGTAATCTCGTCAAGGTATACATACAATAAAGTCGCTTTAACGCTTGATAATGGATTTAATCTAGTGCCGAAAGGCGATTTAATTCGACAATAGCTTTAGAATTGCTATTGGTTTTGTCTGCATTGAATAGCGGTCAATCACTACTGAAACGGATATACCTACGTTTTTAAACATTTTCTTTCGTAAAAATTACTCGTTGAGAAACTTTTCAAGCCCTCATTAGTTTTGGAAAATAATGAAATATCTTATAAATAAAAAATTGTAATTTACTAAAAGTAACATATCAATGTCAACAAGTTTCGTAAATTTACACAAAAAAGTTTTCAGCAAGAAACCATATTATTAGTTGAAATCTCCTCGGCACTTATTACCAAACTTCCGTTTCACTGACGGATTAAAAAATTTGAGAACGTGGAAAAAAGGCGGAAGCATAAAAAGCCTCGTTCCACTAATAAAAAGAAGTAACCAAGTGCAGAGAATAAAATCCCCCGAGAAAACAAATTCGCGTCGGTTTTCGGCACTCGAGGAGCCATCCAAACATAACGACAGCCGCGGAAATCAATGTGACCGATCGAGCCCGGGCCTTCTCCCCCTTGATCCGCATGCAGGCTTCGTCCGCCTCAACCCCGGCGAAAAGTTAAGAGCAGAAAAGGTGCATGAGAGCCGGTGGTGGCGTCGGCAGCCGAGGTCAAATAACAGGGAGGGCCAGCCTCAGCGATATCGACATTAATCACCGTCGGCGTGCGAGATAGCCGTCGAACGAGCGCTTTCCAAAGGCGAAGGGGGTTGCGCGCCGCCTGATAGATGGAGGTGATGAATGGCTCCGTGACACCGGGCGATCCATCATCTCTCTTACTCTTTCTCGCTCGCTCGCTGCGCCGCTTGCGCGCGGGCGCACTTTGTCGGGGCTCGCGGACGTCAGCGGCGGCGGTGGCTAGTTATATAGCGACTTTATACCTACCGCGTAAGAGGGAGAATATTTCGCGCGCTCGAGCGATCCGCACCTCGGCTAATTCATCATCCGCCGGTGTGGACGGCCGTCCGGGAGGGAGAGAGGAGGTGCCTCGCTTTCCAGCGCCGTGTCGGCCCAACGTCACCGGCAACGAAGGCGGCTCTTCGAGCTGCACGTGTGGCTGGGATGTGAAGGAAAACCGACGTGCGAGCTTGCCAACAGATCGAGACTACGATCGCGACTGGCCTGTCTTGTGAACGAAGACAAATCTCGATCATCTTATTTCTGAGAAATCAAAATTGTATTGCTCTTGCAATTGTAAATATCAGGTTTTATGGATTTACATCGATTATATGTAGAGTGTTCATTTTTTCAGTACGTAATATTCCATTTTAGGCCCTAGTGCGTAAAGTCTTTACTGTACACAGGTTCTGTACACAGTGAACTGCGCACCTTAAAATAAATAGAAATGTCTTGTTTAATCAAAGAAAAATATAAGTAAAATATTTAACAATTTAATAAAAAATTAAATATTGAACCAGCGGTTAAATAAAACTTGACTATCCCTTGACCCTACTGTTTGCATATTCATAACAATACTTAATTAGCGAATTAAACCTTAATTATATTTGTTTTACATCTAATCAACAATTCGTTCTCCTTAATTACAGTCTTCCCGGAGTAATCGCGGCATTATCAGGTGGAGAGTAATTTTCGCGCGGGCAATTTGCGGCGAGAAATTAGCGATAAAGCGCGTTAATTTTTTAGCGCGGTGTAAAGATTGAGGAGAGCAGCCGCGAGACAAGGAGGGAGTATTTTCCACGCTGGCAAGGCCTGTCGGGGCAGACGACCAGAAATGATCGATTGATGCTACACGCGATGTTAAGTATTACGCACGGTCATGCTGATGAATCTGCCCCTCAAGAGGGAGGGAGAAAGAGAGCCAGCGATCCTTATTCCTCAGACCGGCGCAAACTCTCGTCCTGCGAGTAGCGCGTATATCGAGGACCCGTGATCCTTTATCTTCGACTGATCGACGGCAGAGCGCTTGCATACGGGCGTTTCAAGGCCTCTTCGGCCGAGTTAATCAAAGCATTTTTGAATCATCAATTTCTTCTTATCTCCAGTTCCCCTTTCCGCGTATGTATGAATTGCCGAGATCGGACTGATGCTGTAGCTGCGATTTTTAAATTCCTTAGATCTTGCGAGTTTGTAGACCATGATGTTAACATTCTTCTTTTAACTTTGTTTTTTATAACAAGTTTCTTGACAAATGTTAATTAATTTTAATAAAAAGAGACCATTTATGATCTAAATACTTTTTACAATAACGTACAGTAACTCTTGCATTAATTGTTTTATTTATATAACTGTACAATAAAAAAGGAAGTAAACATTTTCAAGAAAATAATTCGAATAATCCAGAAATTCTGCAATTTAGAAGTTTATCACTTCATAAAAGGTATGCTGTGCAGCACTTGTCTGGCGTCATTAAAAAGATTTTGCGCGGTAATTTCGAAAATTAATCTCGCGATAAAATGCTCTTAAACGTGCGCAGCCATCATCGTGCGAAATCATTAATTCGTCCGCAAGATCAGGCTTGCACTTGTAGCCGCGCGCAGCGCGAATTACACAAGCCCCCGTCTATTAAAGTAAAAGCGCTTGATGCGCTCGTCCAGTGATTAATCGTCGCCGCTCGCGAAAGAGAAGCGTTTTCCTTTTTTCGCCGCGGCACGTAAGTACACGCGAACACGCGGCTGCCATCAAGATAGCGACCGAGCGTATACGTCGCAAAAACCAATGCCGACGCTATTGCGCGCTCATTGTATAATTATTCGAGTGCAATTTTCACTCCGGTGATACAAATACGTTTAGACGGACGAACCGACTAATTCAAACAAATGCACCTTAGATTTTGAGAAACAGTTAATTACTTTGTCACAGTCATCGCGCAATTGTCCGCAAGAGTGAAAAATAATTTCTGAAAGGGATACGCGCAAGGTGCAAGCTTTTTAATTCGCATAAAGTTCGGAGCAAACGTTTTGATTAAGCGGCTGCACACGAAGTTTACGGCAGGATAGCGGCGGTCCCACGCTGGGCCGTAAATAGAAGAGGGGCTGCGCGCGTGCGCTCGTCGGGCGAGCGACGAGTCGCCGCGTCGGCGGTCCGGACCGGTCGCCGCTGCGGGTGGCGTTTCATCGCGTGCCGCCGAATCGCGGCCCTTCCACGAGCCGTCCCTTTGATAAAGAGGCCAAGACGGCGCGTTAGAGCAAGATTGATATTTCACTGGGTTCGCCTGCAGAGTGTGCGCTTGATTGATACTGTGTGTTTGCGGCCTGCATACAACCGATCGCTCGAGGGATCGTTAAATTCGTTTGCTACTAGTTTATGCGATCTTACCGCTAAATTACTCCATTATTTTTCTTTTTTTTTCAATTTTACACATGTTGTGTATTAATAAATATGCTCCAGTAAAATTAATTTACTTAATATTTAGAAGATTAAGAGGAAAATTTATGTCGTCACATAAAACTATAATCAACCGTCAAGTAAATACATAAAACTAAATGTTACATGCATTTAGTTATTTTAACAAATGCCAAGGCACCAAACATATAAATATTTCTCATTTTGTAATGTTGACTAAAAATGAAATTCTAAGACCTTACTGGAATTTGGACCTCGATTGCAAAAATGATTAATTGCATTTTTGAAAGTATTTTTAAGCACTTGTATATAATACTCAATACACATTACAAGCTAAAATATTGCATTTCAAAAATTAAATCAATACTTTTTAATTGACTGACGTATTAATCAAAGTTTTCGCAACGGTTTTGTGGCGCCAAGAAAGCAATGAAAAATTGAACTGATGTAACCACTTCATAAGAACATAATACGCAAGAAATATTTTTAAAAAATAGCAGCGGTTTACTAATAGATGTTATCGTTAATATATGTAATAATTTATTAAATAAACCCTTCTTTAAAATGAAATTCAACTATTCTTTGTAAAAAGCATTTTGTATTCCAAGCGTTGCACAATGGAATACAACATAAAATCTCGATAATAAACAGAAAGGTCGTTACGTAACAATCCATAAATCACTGAATTAACCATTACTGTAGATCATAAGAACATGATTTTCTTTATAAAGTGAAATGAAAATTTATGAACGACAGGTCGATAATAAATTATTAGCACTACATCATAATGATTTTAAGCCGAGGCGAATGAAAAAAAAACAAGTGTGTTAACAAGGGACGAGTGTACTTATAACACAGCCTATCCGCGAGACACGTAACACTCGAAACAATAGAATCTACGGTCTACCGTGAGCGAACACGCGAAGCGGCTAAATCTGGCCGCGGCGAGGGAAGGAAAGGTGTGGGAGATCAGCAGAAAAAAGACAATCGCGCGCGGGTTCACGGCGATTAACTAACGCGATTTAAACGGCGAGTGTATTCCACTCGGGGGCGGGGGAACTCCGCCGAGCGGGAATTGTTGTATCACGGAGTTTCGTTGCTCCCTTTTTGCTCGTACGCGCGAGAAATCGTGCGCGCGGCCGTACACTCGCGCAAAATGAAAATCGCTGTTGCCATTGTGATGGATCTATCGCCGAATCCGAGGAGAAAAGGATACCCCGGTCGCGGGCGTGTTTCGGCGGGAAACGATTAGCCGGCCGATAGGATCGCGTGTACGCTCCCTCGCTCCTTCTCTCTCCTTCACAATTTGTTTTATTGTTCCGCCGGCGGCGGCGATAGGCCGGGGTAACGAGTAGCCGGCGGCATTAATCTCCCGCATTACATAGACTTTTCGGAGTCGTGCGGCGCGCCGGGGAGGAACAACACGCCGTAAATCTTCATTCGGCGACTAATACTTCATTCCCCGACAATGAGCGCTCGATCAAAGTTTATCGGGCGTCATCGCGATTCCCTCGCGCGCATATACCTCCGCGCCGACTCCTTATCCCGTTCCGTGCAATTGGAGCGCTCCTTTGTTAAATTTCGCGGAGAAACAGCGATAATTCTCGGGGGCGCCGATTTGTTTTTCCTCCCGAGCAATTTCGCCGCTCCGCGGGAGGAGGTGGTCGGCTAGTCGGGCGCAGTCTATGGATGAGTTATGGGCGCTCTTTGCCGTCGCGCATTCAGCCGGTGATGTATGACTCGAGAGCGACGGGGCCGAGGAAAAGAGGAGCGCGGGAGAGAAAAGGAGAGAAAAGGAGAGAGGCGAGCAGGTCTTTAGCGAGCGGCCGCGCGGCCGTGTGTTAATAACGGCCGAGAGGATGAACGAACTCCGGGGCCAGATGCCGCCGGCGGCTAGGCTGCCGACCGGCTCTTTGTGTTTTATTACAAACGATACGTCAGCCGAGCCGCGGCGATGTGTGCACCGCCGACGCCGCTTTTATATCCGCGAGCCGTGTGTGTTATTGATGCGCTACATTGTGTACGACGAGCTAGCACCGAGCGGAGCCGCAGCCGGGATGCGCCGGCCCAAGTGATAGATGACTATCTGTACCTTTCCTCCGCTTTCTCGCTGTTTACCCGAACAAATTTTTTGCGACGCTTGAGCCACTTGCGTGCGAGATGCACTTTGCTAGTCATTTTTTCGTCAACTTCAAATTTTCGCGTTTTTATTTTTCCGTTATTTTCACATTATTTATTTTGTACACTTTTTATAGAAATAGTGTCATCGTGATTATAAGTTGAAACAATTAATTATCTTACGTAAGAACCTGCATGTCAAATTTTCACTAAATAATGAATCGACTGATTACAGTAGTACGAGTAAAAGTACTTTTCATTGACCTACATATTTTATTATTTCTTTTATTTGAAACATTTGTATTTTGGACGAGACATCTCAGGATTATGTGCAAAAATATTTATGTTGGTTTGCAAATATTTATTGTTTGTAAGAAATTTGTTAGATTGTTAATAATAGGATAGTTATTTATTTGAGCAAGTGAATTATTTTGCAAGTAACGATAGAGGTAAAAATAAAAATATAAAATGCAAGCAATTGCGAGTTTTTAGTTCTCAATATATTGAAAGAATCAAGAAAATCTTGAAGACAATCCATGCAGAAATTACGTTACTATATGAAACCATACATTTATAGTGATGATAATCTGCGAAAAAAATTAAATTTCATGCAATTAATAAAAGTGATTATCTTATTGAAAGAACAATCATTTCTGAGCACTATAAAAATTTAAAATCAAGTTTTTATCGCGGCTTTTTACACAAATTTTGTACGTCAGTACAATTATTTTCCTTTATAAAAGTGTCGGTTGTAATTATACGTCTTATAATTTTACAGAAATTGATGGTTATTTTAACGAAATAAATACAGAATTTTCTTCCACGAAAAATATAAAACTTTAAAAAAAATCCATTAAATAAATGATATGTACGAAGGTGCCATTAAAATTTACAATATCAGCATGTTGAGCAAATGAAGCGAATAATTGTGCAGTAAATAATGTTTGGATTCTGAATAACCAGCTACGCGAAAGTTTGACTGACGTGCACGAAATCCACTTCGCGTTGCCAAAGTGCATTGTATGCAAATGCGGAAGTAAATAATGACTTGTCGACGTCACAAAGCGTCATTGAGAGAAGTAAAGCGCGACCCACAACATTTCAGCCTCGCGACGGCCCAGCAAACGCGTGTATAGCGCCTAAAACAAAGGAATGCAGCTTCATTGTTTTAGCTCCGAATGATTGAGCGACTCGAATAATCGCGGATATTCGTTTTCAATGTAAATCGAACTTACGCCCGGTGTCGACGGCAACACTTTGCCTCCCCGCTAAAAATGATGCCCCGCCAACGCGCCCGAGCCATTGTCCCTCGCTCGCTTATAAAGATGTCAAGTTGGACCCGAGTGTAATCCAATAAACAGTCTCTAAATACCCGCGGCAATGATTTTTTCGAAGGATGGACGCCGCTCGCTTGAAAGATGCGATCGATTAATCGTCAAGTTAAGAGCGAGCTCGAAGTGTGTAATTTTACTCCTGCATATAGGTACAGTTGTCGGGCGTCGCTAATGCCTCGAATAACAAAGTAATAAAATCTCCGGGGCAATAAATACATCGATGCTCAACCGGCGGCAATAAAAATTTTTCGAAGAAAAAAGTATAAAAGTTACTCTTGCGCAAAATCGCGCATACTCGCCGAGTGACACACTGTCGAGCGGAGCGATAGCATTCCGATAAATCGACCTCCCGCGCGCGCCGGTGAAAAGTGCACTTCGAAAGCTTGCATAACTCTCTTAAGATCCTTCGGCGTCGCGCGCCATAAAAACAAATTATCATTTATAAAAAAAAGAAAGCGGGAGGAGAAGCTCGGAAAGAGAAACGAGAAGGAGACGGGCGTCGCTCGCTCACTAGGCGACACGTTACTAATTGAGATTCAGCGGGGCGCGTAATCGCCCGAAATAACACGAATTCCAATCTGAGGAATGGCCGGGAAAAATATGGCCGGGGCCATTCATCGTCGCGGTAAAATCACCGAATATTTCACTCGCGGCGGCGGCGGCGGCCTCAGCTACCGCGGCGCGCGAGGCTACGAGAAAAAGAGCGAGAGAAGAAGGAAACGAGCCGAGAGCGTATATCTGTATCCAGCGGCCTCTCTCTCTCCTCCTCCCGCCCGGCCGTTTCCACCCTCGCGCTCTCGCACGACGGGGCTCTAGACTGCAGATTTATGCGGGCCGCCTTGCACCGCTGATATCCGAGAACTCACGACCCGCTTCGTTCGTAATGAAAGAAATAAATTTACTCGCGCTCGGCTCTTTCCCCTCGGCTGCCGACGCCGCCGACGGTCCGGAGGTTACTCCGCGGGGATGGGAAATCCGCCGAGTGAGGCGTACAACTTTAAACTTTCTCGCTCTTGCTCTCTGCTCGCGCGCTATCTTTTCTCCGCTCCGACGGCGGTGGCGTGCCGGCCCTAGGATGCCGCCTCGGTCCTCCCTCTCCGAGTGTTATTCGACACATGCGAGGTAAAATAGAGCCTCGTAAAGGAGCTCTTAATTGCTTTTCGTTATACCCCCAGTGCTGTACGCTAGGCCTCCTCGACTCTACCGAGCCGACTTTTCTTTTACAATCGGAGGAGCTATTTTCGCCCCAGGTCTGTTTTGGTTTTCCGCTCTTTAGGAATACTGTTCTTTATTGCTCCGACGATGCGTTTAAAGAGCTTCGCGCTTGAGAAGTAAATTATTTCTTTGGGTTTATGCGTCAGTGCTATAAAAATGCATCGGTAAAGTCGATCGTAAAATAGTACGGTACATTTTTATTTTATCCAAACTATAAATCTAAAACATCAGCCCGATTTTTTATTTTATTATTTCAAAAATTCTTCTAAACCCGTGAATCTCTTTTCTTTACATTTTCGGAAAATAACAAGTGTTGAAATCCATTATTATTTATAAGTATTTTTCAAAAGTTTTCTATAAATTGAATTATTTTCTGTTCTTCGAAAAAATTCTTTACCATTAAGATATATCAATATGCTGCTTATTACTTTCAAGAAATTATAATTACTTAAGCAATTGTTTTTTTTTTATTTCAAATACTTTATAATTATTAAGCTTAAAACTAGAAATGAAGTTGGTGGGAGGGTGGGTTTGGAGGATCTGTCAAAAAAGATGACAAGCCAGATTTGTGATTCTACAAACGTGTTTATTAAAGCGGTATGGAAACTCAACGATATTTACAGGTCGTATGTACAGTGCTCGTGACATAATTATACGTGTAATATTAAATTATTTCGCAGTGCTTTTCCCGCGACATCGACATCGGCGAGCGGCACGACGTCAGAGGCAAAAAGTACACTCATCGCTCGCTCGACATTCGATTACATCGCATCACCGAGCCTCGAACGCAAACAACAAAAAAAAAAGAAAAAAAAAGGAACGAAACATTCTCAATCATGCAGCCTCGTTACACATCGTCGCACACGAAATCAATTGGAGGACGTACTCCCGATCTTCCGGAGCTCCGCTGTCGTCTTCGCTGAACACCAGCCGGCGGCTCTCGGCCGAGTTTCGCGCTTTTCGCCGCGCCGCCGGGAACATCGCAAATAAATTAGACGTCGTATATTATAAATTACGCAGCGCGGGGCGCCGCGACGGCCATCAGATTCCCGCGCGCGCGCCCGCCTCTTTCCATTCGGTTTTATTCTCCTCGTACTCGCCGATAGCATCGCAGAAGAACGAACTCGGGACTCGCCCAGGACGCGGAGAGAACGGTACAATATCACAGTTACATTGCGGACAAGAGCGACTCCCGTCGCTCGGCCGCAAAACTAAACACACAGCAGTCCGCAGCACTCGGTCACAGCACTTAGGGGTGCACGGCGGCGCCCAGCCTCTGGCCGTAGATCGCGTACGGCGAGTAGTAGGGCCCCAGCGCGTTGAAGGCGCTGTAGGGCGAGGCGGCCAGCGACGCGGGCAGCGGGCCCGTCGGCGGCTTGCCGTACGGGTGGTAGCGCGCCGCCGCCGCCGCCGCGCTCAGCGGGCTCAGCTCCGGCGCGGGGTAGCTGCCCGCGGCCGCAGCCGCCCGGTGCAGCGCCGCCGTCGAGGACAGCAGCGGGTGCGCGTGCTGGCCCGCCGCCAGCAGCGCGGCCGCGGCCGAGGGGTCCGCCGCGCCCGCCAGGCTCGTGTGGCTGCGCAGGTGCTGCAGCAGCTCCTCCGAGCTGGAGAAGCGCTTGCCGCAGTAGGAGTCGCCGGCGATCCAGTTGCAGACGTGGCCGCGCGCCCCCGCGCCGCCGGCCGCGGCCGACAGCTGGGGCGCGTAGCCGGCCAGCGAGGGCGGCGGCGCCATGGGGCCCAGGCCCGACAGGGCCATGAGGCCGTACTTCTGGTGGTCGCACTGCGTGCAGCCGCTGGGGCAGGCGGCGGCGGCGCCCGCCGCCATCATCATCTGGTTGTGCATGCTGTACTGGCAGCCCGTGCAGTAGGGGTCCTTGCAGACGGGCACCAGGCTCTCGCCGCCCGACGGGGTCTTGACGCGCGCGTAGCCCAGGTACGGGTTGCCGTTGGGCGAGCCGCCGGCGCCCGGGTAGCCGAGGAGGGCCGCGGCGGCTGCGTGGTGGTGCGCGAAGGGCGCGCCGGCGAAGGGCGGCCGGAAGGCCGGGTTCTCGGCCAGGCCGGGCGGGCAGCAGAGCGGGTTGGCGGCGCCGAAGGCGGCCAGGCCGTTCTTGTAGACGGACTGCAGGCCGGCGGCCGCGGCGTCCTTGGCGTGGCCGGAGAGGATCTCCATGCCGGAGCGGATGATGGGGCTGTTGCCGCTGTTGCGCGGGGAGGCGCTGCTCTTGTCGCGCTGGTCGGCCGGGGTCTTGCGCTCGCTGCCGGCGGGGCTGGCGGTGGCGGCGGCGGGCGAGCTGGACTTGCGGCCCTGCGGGCTGGAGCGGTGCGCGGGCTTCTTCGGCGCGGCCTCGGAGCCGTCGGCGCCGGCACTGTTGTTCGCACTGTCGCGGCCACTGTTGTTGCCACTCGCACTGTGCACACTGCTGGCCTTCGAGGCCGGCCTCGAGGCGGGCTCGTCCGAGGAGGGCCGCTTCGTGGAGACGACGTTCGTTTCGTAGGGCTTGAAGGCCAGGTTGGAGGAGGACTTGGGCGCGCTGTCGGCCGGGCTGCTGCGCGTCCGCTCGAGCTTCGCCGCCGGCGGCGAGCGGGCGTTCGACGCGGCCGAGGATCCCTTCGACGGCTTGTCCAGCGACGAGATCAGCGGCTTCGACGGTGAATCCGCGCCGATCTGGCTGCAGGTCTGGGCGAGCAATGCCAGCGGACTCTTCTTCGCATCCAACTGTAAATAGAAAGAAATTTTTATTTATTAACGGGTCGGGAACGGAGTTTTGGAGCAAACGAGTAAAAAGAGTGCCAAACTAATTTGTTTTATAATAGGTAAAATTATATAAGTAAAAAATAAAATTTTGAGCAAAAAAGGGATCAGTCGATTAAACGCAAAGCTGAGGGAACCAATAGTGCTCCAATTTAAAATTCAGTAAACCTGCTCCGAAATTTATTATAGTGCATTTTTCGTCTTTCTGAAGTGTCCAGAGAAAATACAAAACCTCAGAAGACTAAGAAATTTGTTTAAACTCGGTTAGAAAATTTAAGATCTAAATCGTCTTTTGCAGTGCGATTACTAACCGTTGTTGGAAGCGGAGAAAGGTAGTCCGGTTGGAGATACTGATTGTGTCCGGAAGTCAACATACTGCCCTCCTCAAGCACAACCATTTGGTTATTTCACAAATATCCTATATCTCACAGAATCACAATTAAAACTCGAAAGAAACTTGGAAGGCGCTTCGCTATCTTGGAGCGCAGCGCTGGATCACGGATAGATCTTCTCCGCGGCGCTCTGCCGTGGCAGACTCGCTCGCCGTCGGATCGTCACTTGGGAACTCCGTGTTCAGCGTACTTGGGCACACGATCGATGCGGACGGACTGCTCGTGAAAGTCGACGCGCACCGAACGAGGTCTCCGAGAGTAAGTGAGCTCTGCCTCGCTCCACAGCGCCGTCGAGCCTCTGCTCCGTTCTGCGCTCCGAGGGACCACAGCGCCCTCTGCATCCACCTCTCCTTCTTTCCCCTCTTTTTCTCCTCATTTCCCCACCTTCGGCAGTGAGCCCCGTCGCTGCTGGCAGCCTTCGCCGAGGCTCGCTACCCCCACCAGCGGAGCGCGAGCCGCGGAGCGGGGGTCGCGCAGCGGCAGTGGGGAGGCATTCTAATTCAACACGCCACCCATGATGTTGGCTCGACGATGACAGCTCCCATCCCGGCTTTGATATTTCACCGCTTTTACGGCCGCCTGCCCCTCTCCCCGCTGCCCCTCCTCCGTCCCTCACTACTCTTCCTTCCTCCTCCTCCTCCGTCGTCGGCGTCTTCTCCGCACGGCTCGCTCCGGCGGCAACCCGATATTTTATACTGTGAAACCTGCCTGTCTTTTCACGTGGCTGTGTGCGCGCGCGTCGGGCAGCCCGGCTTAATAAGCAGCTTTCAAAATAGAAATGTAATGGGCCGGGGCGATAGCGGCGGCGACGACGGGGGCAGCGGAGAAGCGAGAGAGGGAGGGACCGTTACCACCGCCGCCACCGGGTGATTGATTGCCCGTCGGGCCGACTTACCGACTGCCACGGGTTACGAATGACAGCCACTTAAGCGCCGTGTTTGCCTACAATTTCACGAAAGCGTTTTAATTATCGGACCGTATAGAGCTGCCCGCGCTAAGGCTGATGAGCTGCCGCCTTCCGATCACCCGCTTTTCTCGCCATCGGATTTTTCCTCGGGTTTTGCGGGTTTTACGATTAGGACGTGATTTTGCCAGAAGAGAGCTCAACCCTTCACCCCACCAAAAGAAATAGTTGGTCTGTAGAAAAAAAGTTGATGTTAGTAACCCAAAAGCGCAATGCCGCCTTGTAATTTCTCATTTTCTCTTATAATTTTTTTATATCGCTGACAACCGCAGTAATTTGGGCGATAAAGATAATACTAAATCTCGGCGCAGCAGTGCTATAAATCATATTAATCTCCCGATCTTTAAATCTACAAATCACGATTCTCTGTGCAGCAGTCATTTTACTTTTGATTTGATCAAGGCATAAATAATTCTCGCTGCTACTTAGAATATTTCTTGCAGCTCTCGTTGCATAGTTTAGATTTACGGTGCGCATTAGTGGCAAGTGAATGCGATTCAATTGCGAAATCACGGCGCAATGCCGTCCTCAACTGTAAAAGGCTCGCGGCATATACGTGACATAAATTCATCTCGCGGCCTGGGTGAAAATGAAAGAGAGCCGAGGGGGGGGAGGGAGACCCGCCTCGGCGAAGAAAAATTAATAGATAGTAATTTGATGTCGTTGCGGGCACTTAGCATCATTACAACTCACTTGGAAAGTCAAAGGAGCCGTAAGTCTTCGGAGCGGGCTTCTTCTCGGTATCGTTAATTCACTCCCGAGAAGCGGGGAACCATCAAAACTCGAATCGGCCGTCCGCGAGGGCATCAATTAAATCAGACAATTTTTTTGATCGCAGCCAATTATCGAGCCCACAGCCGATAAGTGCGCATCGCTCTCGCTCCTCTCCCCTCGCTCTGCCCCGCCGAAGGCGGACATCTTCAAACGAGATCGGCGCGCAGTTTCAGCGGTGTCGGACGAGGCGGCACTAAAGGGGGAAGATTCGTCGCCCCGGGGACCTCTCGGCGATCGCTACCGGGCTTTCGATACCGCGGCGAGATTAGCGCGGAAGGCCGAGCGAGCCTCTTAATTCCCTTCTCCCCCCATCCCTTTTTTTATTCGGCGCGCTCGCCTTTTCCCCTCCTTTCCTTCTCTCTCCTCTTCGTGTCGACTGCCCTCTCTTTTTCTCCTTTTTTTATCTCGAGGCTGACGCGCGAGAAATTCCGCGGCGTATCTCTCGCGCGGACTACATAAAGGCTTCGAGAGGCGGCTTCGGGGAGAGATAAGCCTCGGCGATATATCCGTGGCGGCGCGCGCGAGCGTGTATAATTCATCCTGGCGATTTACGAAATCGAAAGAGAAAAAAAGAGATATGAAGCTCGAGAGAAAGAGAGAGAGAGAGAGAGAGAGAGAGGCCGAGCGTACATTGTAATTTTTTTAAAGCGTACCGCGAGCCGCGCTCACCGTGAGATGCGCAAGATTGCACGCGAGATGCCTCCTTATCTTTCGGTGTAATGTTAAAAAATTGTGTAATATGTTAAGTATTTTACGAAAACACGATTTAATTCGCGATCTCTGTCGAGAATCCAGCACTGATAGGATCGAGTTACGTAAATTGGACGAGTGTGTAATTTACTTCAGCTCGTAAATTTGCAAAGCGTGTCTTTGAAATTTATGAAAATTAAATATTCAAATCGTAAAAAAAAATCGTTGCAAAAAAGATTTTTCACAAAACTACCTATTGTTCGAGAGATAATGGGGCGCTACAGTGGCAGTGAAAAAAAGGTAAATGTAATCGGTCTGATCCTTCAGAACCTCCAACGTCGAGGCGTGTCTCAGGAACAAATTTGACATAGAACTTTTTCCACCTCTTGTTTTACTTCCCTCTCGAACAACTCGAATTACGCGCACGCATACGCAACGTTGGAGCAAAAGCGGGCAGCTCGTCGCGTCCCATCTCCCGGGCTGAGCCTCTCCTCTTTCAGTTTCCGTCCCGCCACCCGTAAGAAATCCCCGTCAAAGGCTGTTATTTGAATCGTTCCGTCATCCTTCCTGTCAGAGCCAGCGGCAGCTCTCTCTCTTTCTCTTCCTCGCTTCCCTCCTCCTCCTGCTGCGCGCGATGGGAGAGGAGAGAGCGCGAAAGAAGCGAGGAGTCGCGGAGGAGAGAAAGAAAGGAGGAGACGGAGATTTGGTGTGTCTGTGTGCGAGGACATGCTTTGACGGGCGGACGGACGGCGCCGCTAACGACCTAACGCCGCGGCTATCCTCGCAGTCGACTCGTCGTCTCGACGCTGACGGATGAGTTTACAGCTAATGTAGCGGCCCTTTGAAGTGCGCCGCTGAAACGCGCGAGCGCGCCGCCAGGCAGCCAGCCTTTCCAGATCTTCTTCATCTCTCCACGCTATCTCCTCTCTCCCTTTCGCTCCTCTCTCGCTCCTCTCCCGTGCAGCCTTCTTCGGCGCCCGTCGGCTCGGATCCCCTTGAATCCACGACGCCGCGCTCTACTTGAGATATTGCATCGGACCGTACACTCGCCGACAAAAGTACACGTAATCGCGGCTATTCTCCTTTTGTAATGCCTGATAAGATATGCGCGCTCGTCTACTGCGGAAATGAAAGCTAATTTGTTAATACGCCGATAAAAAATTTATTATCGTTGATATGAACATCCTACTCAAATATCTGCTGTCTTCGAGCACTTCTTTCTTTAAAGATTTTACCTTTTCTTCCCCCTGTGTATCTAGAAATGTAAAATGAGAATAAATTTTTCAAATGTTAAGAACGAAATATGAATACTTTTCATAAACAATAATTTTAGTAATATTTGAAGGCTTGCAAAAATAACATTGGCTAAAGCAGTTTTCATATATAAACAGGAAAAGTTATTTCAAAGTTCTGTTTTATTTATCCCATTTCACACGGCTTTCTTTTAAGCGTATTCTTCGCGAAAGCCGTACAGTCGGTGCGTCACAAAGTCGGTAAAACTGCAAAGCCTCTTTTCTCGACTGGCTGCTCTTTCGTTTCGTTCTCGAGCTCGTCGACACCGACGCGATTGTAAACAAAGTGTCCGCACGAGCACCAGCTGGAAAAGCTACGTGAGCGCGATGAAAATTGATTGTCCCGCCCGGAGAGGCAGTACGTAGAAACTCCTCCCCCGGTCTGTCATTGAATTTTCGCCCGCAGAATTGGCAGTATCGGATGTGGAAATAACGAGGCCCCACAGTAACCTACAGCCCCACAGTCGCTCTGGGACCTTTCAAAGGAAGAATAGAATACCAGTAAGGGAGACGAGAGAGAAAGAGAGAAAACGGAGAGAAAGGTTGCGGCATGGTCCACTGGTTGATTTATTTCGGCACGACTTGTTTTCTGACCGGAGAACACACCGTCGAAAAATTACAGCATTAGTCATCTTCTCTCTCGAGGGAGAGAGAAAGGAGGCATCGGGCGAGAGTGACGTTGGAAAAACGTATTAATCTATTTTGAGTCGCGCAATAAAATCAATTGTGTTAATGGAGGAATCTCTTTTTTTTTATTTCTCTCTGTCTTCGCCTCGTTTTTTCCATCTCGGATATTCCGCTTTGATCGTCTGCGAGGGAGCGGAGGGGGGAGATGGAAAAAGATGAATGGCCAGTCGGTGAATTTCACGGTGTGACAGGCGGTTTTCGGGAATTTGCGTTAAATGAAGTGTTTAGTGCTGAGTAATCAAAAAACCATAGATTCTCGTGTGTACATTTGCCAAAAACGAAGATTCACCGTGCCAATGTTTTTTCCCTCCTCGAAAATAAAAATACGCCGCGAGAGCTGACTTTGAGTGAAAGAAGCGGCCCGCTTCAAAGCCTCCTACGATTTTAGGTGCAATAAATCTTTGTTAGTGCCTGCCATTTCAATTCCGCACAAGGGGAATTCGACAAAAATAAATTAATGCATGATTTCCGTTACATTAGTTACTTTCGACGGATGTGAATTAAATTTAAGTTTTTGTTTTTTTAATTAATAAGAGTGTTTATTTTGAATATTTATTTTTACCAGCTATTTATTGCGAAAAGTAAATAAAAATAATATAACGAAACTTAGAAAACAATTCGAGAATTCATTATATCGAAATATTTCGCCATTTATGGAATTTGTGACTCTATTTAGGATTACTCCATTATGTACCTATTAGACAATGTCTATGCTATACATAAGGTACGCTTGATCCCATATGAAACCCTTAAATTTATAAATTGTGAGTGTAATTTATAGTCCTTTTGAGATTTATCGCTTTCAGCTTAAATATTTCCATAATCTGATGAGTTGTCAACTGCATTGACTTCTCGATGACTCATCGGCATTGTCCATCGGTCCAATTTTTATTACAGCATAAATAGGGGTAGAGTCATACTTTATTTTAAAAGTCAAAGGTCTTGGAGTGAATACCACTTAGAATTAAGGCTGTTATATCGATAGCCCGCAATAAATATGTCCATAGTTGACCAAGTACCTGCGCACTTAGCCCATATAAGGACACGATATTCAAGTGTTCGCAGAACCGAGGGTGCACGGGTCGAGAATGGAAGCCGTCGACCGGGCGGAAAAGGTGGCGTCAATATGCTCTCAAACCCAATTCCCTCCCATGCCTGGGCGTTACGCGGCGTAGGAACTCAATCCGATGGAAAATAAACGCCGAGTGGCAGCCCCCTTCGGCTTCGTTTGTTATAAAAATCCACGGGCGAGAGGAGCCGAAAGGCGCGCGCATCGGCGTATGTGAGTTACGCGCCGATGGCGAGTGTGCACCTATGTCGCCGGCGGTGTATAGGTGTCGGCGGGGGTTTTGTGCTGCGAACCCCGGCGGCGCTGACGTATTCCGCTCGGTTTGTTGTGACAAGGCAATAATTTCGCCGGGCTTGGTGGGGTCGTGGCCTGAGTCAGGCGACCGGCCGGCCCCGGATACGACGTCGGTCTTTTAGGCAAGGATCGAAAATTTTAGAATAACGGTACTCGCCGTAATTGTTATATTAGCGGGAAAGCGCAAAGCTGATTTTGAGAAAATTTGTTATTCGCACGCCTTTATGAGCACTTAGAATTTTTGCGCGTAAACCTAAATGCACTCGAAATTTGTCGATGCTATTTACGTTTATTATTCAACAAATCACCTTTCATTAGTCACGTTTTTACTGCACTATAATAAAAGAATAGAAAGCTCGTTTAAGCCTCAAAAATATTGGGGTCGGCGAGGAAACTTCCTTAAGCTTTATTCTTTTTTTTTTGTACTATTTTATTTACAAACGAACGATTGCTTTTTTGTTTGTACCTGCTTTTTCGAATTGAAAAATTTTTGTGTAAAAAAAGAGAATCTATATTTCTGCAGAGGCTACAACTGAATGAACGCCTTTCAATAAAACAGAGGGCCCGTAAATTATTTTGTACCACGGGGTAATCCTTCAAAGTTATAAACACAAAGCTACCAGATGTCTCGCATCGTTATTAACCGCGGCGAAAATAATATATTACAGGCGTAGCGGCAGGTAAAACTAAACGCTAGTTCATAAATCAAAGGGGTGGCTTTGAAAAAGGAGTGTAAAAAAACTTATCCCCGCTCGGCTCCCAGCAGCCATCCTTTATCTCGGCGCGGCGCTCAATCTTCGAGCGACTTTGTAAAAGCACACGAATCTTGACTTCCTCGTACATCCCACTTTCTCACAAAGGAGCCCACTTTCGCGCGGCAGCAAGCAGCGGCAATCCTCGCGCGCCCTCGAAAGAACAAAGCCCGCAACAAGTCCACCCCTCGATACCCCTCTCGCTTTTTACCCCGAGAACTTTAATTACCACTCGAGAAATTAGTTGCGTTGTTTGCCGGGGGAGGCGGGGGAAGGGGGTGGTGGCGAAAAATCGGCTCGAATTTTCCTCGGGCCGCTACCCCCTTTGTGGGCTGCACGTGCGGCGCGCGCACGTGAATCGATTCCCCGGGCGGCTCCGCGAGCGGGCCCCGAGGCCCTCCAATAAAGAACCCGCTGTTAACGAAATTGCGACGCCCCGGCGGCGCGCCGAATTGAAATGCAAGCCGGGAGGAGAGAGCCGCGGGAGCCGGGGCCAATTTTTGGCAATCATGATGCTCCGCGGTTTTCGGCCGCAGTGAAATCTCGCGGCGGCCGTTGCGCGCCCGCCGCTTGATTGCCCCCGTAGGAGCGGGCTTTTCGCCCTCTCTGTGTGCGCGCGCGAAAAAAAGAGAACGTTTTTCGTCGATCCTAATTGACGAAAAAAAGCACTCGTGTAATTGTTAATTCGACGCGAGTCTGCTGCTGATTGAATTGCTTTGACGCCGGCTTTCCGTTGCCGTATTGTGCGTTTCGCTGTCATTATGAAGAAAGGGCTTGTAATCAAATTCGCTGCGTAATACTGTTTGTACGTTCGGCATCAATGAAATCGTATGATTGAATTTGAATTCGTTTTGTGTAATGACTTATTTGAGCACTGTTTTATGCGTGAGCAAATCATTATAACATTTAATTTTTTTGCTATTTGTTTTAAACTATAACTAAAACTGGAACACAAGTTCTAATATTCTTTTAAGAAAGATTAAAAATTTAAATAGATTTATAAACTCTGAGCCTACTTTGAAAAAACCTTTCTAATCAGAAATGTATAATCTATTGTAAAATTAAAAAAATCTCTGGTGTACAAACTTTAGCTGCAAATATGTATAGGTATGGTATATAAATATTAGAAATGCTGTTGTACGCAAATTACAATTTTAAAATATTTTATCAATTTTAATGAAAATCAATAACGAATAGTTTCATTTATTTTTACTTAATGTGTCCAAGATGCCCCGATAGGTTACTAGATATATTATATTTTAAGTGTACTATAAAGTCTATTTAACTACGTAATTACTTTATTAATTAAAAGCACGTTGAAATTCGATAATGTAAATGTACCTAGGGAGCTCTGAATGTAAAAATATTGGATAGTTTACACGACCGGGTAATTTGAGTTACACAATCATCGGAATGAGGCTCAGGGCTCTATAATGTTCTTTTCAAATTGGGGTGCTGTATAACTACACGAGGACGGTCTCGGCACCAAGAAGCATACTGCGCGATGCAATTAGTATGGGCACACACGCCAACCGAGGTAATAAAGAAAGGGAGATGTGAACATCGCCGTATGCGAATACCTTCATGACCTTGCTGACTTAACGGTTTTCTATCACGCAAGCTCTCCACTAAACTAATACAGTTGAATCCTCTGTGAGAAAATTGGCGAAAAACTTTGCAAATGCATCGTTTGCAAAGAAACGAAGTTGACCTTCGCGATTTAACAGTTGCAAAACGTTTGAATGAAAATCATATTCATAAATTTATTGAATTGATTATTAATTATTAATTTTTAAATGCAAAAATTTATGATGAATCATTCATTAATGTAATATTATTTATGGGCGACAAATGATAATAAATAACTATCAGTACGTAAAAATTGATGTCAAGGCATGTGGTACTTTTTAGCTAGCCTAATTGAGAATTACTGGCACGTGGATTACAAAATTAATGCAATTTTTCACACGTGAATGAATTATACCACTTGATTGTATTTTCGATTTCGATATTTACATGTGTGCTGCACAGTTGTTCAACTCTAGATCTATTAATAAGACAGCATAGTGCTGGTTTCTTTCACTTTTTATAACATATTTTTATCGTACAATGTGTGAATAACAGGAAATCGCATTAATTAACACATGTCTCAAAATTTGAAAACATGTAATGTTTAAATATAACGATACAGCGGGAAGATTAATTGCATGTCTTAGCAAACTTTATCAATATGTCAATAAATTTAATATAAAGCTTGACATTTAGAGTTCATCGTGGTTTATAAGAACACACAAGTTCGTTATTACACGCGTATTTTGTTAATCACCTCATTCGCAGACCTGGCAATGTGTGACATCTATGAATCACCCAGCTTCCTTTTTAAAAAATTCTGGCATCAAAGAAATAACATAAATCATAAATCAATATTTGTAAATCTTTCGATATCTGATTATTCCTAGAATTTCCTCCTAGCATGCTTCTGAACAATAACTTTTCAGGCGATAAAGCAATAGTTCTGACGTAAATGAAAAACATAATTACGATCAATTTTGTGAAATACATAAACAGACTATGTTATTTCCATTACTGCCATTATTTAAAACTATAGTAATGACAGGTACGCGATGTCAAAGAATATCAAGATTCTGAACGATTATTTATTGACATAAAGATGGTCTCTTCATATATCAGTTACGCATCGATTCATACGTAATCAATTTGAAAAGTCATTTAAGTTTATTTTGAAAGTCACTATTTGCTAGTAAATGAAAGTCATTACGTGCGTCGACAACAGCATTTACTTTGCAATTCGGCGAAACTAGCGAAAAAATCGAAAAAAAATTTACTCATATTATAATTTATAAATGCGAACTGTTTAAATATTGGAAGGATTTTTAAGCTAGGCCATCCTGCGCGTACTTGATCTAATATTATACAATTTATACAAGGCGCCGCTTATTAGCATATCAAAAGTGTTCGTAGTCCACGCATGTCATATTAGCACAAGTGTTTCCAACATTTTCCCCAAATTCGAAGAAAAACGTGGGCCGAGGGTAGCAAGTGCGCAGCAGCATCTGCTCGCGGCAATGAATCACAAATTTCCTTTTCCCTGACAGTCGTAGGAAAGTCGCACCTCGTGCCCAGTGCTCTCAGAGCTAAAACACATTCGATCCGCGTAAAATGCACGCGCCGCGCGTCGACTGCACGCACCGAAAGCGGAGCGCGTCCGGCCGAACAATGTACATGCAGGGGAGCTGTTCGTGTCGCCGCCGAGAGAAAGACTCGCAAGGACTCTGCTTGGCTCGCTTGTGCGCGAGCATGCGCTGGATGAATGTGTAAAAATGCTGACAAGCGGATAATAGAGGAGGCAGTCAGTCACTTTGAAAGATGGCGCGGAACGGAGCAGGGGGGGTGCCGCGCCGCCTGGTGAGCCGTGAAAGGGAAAAAGATGGATGAACGCAAACGCGGTTAGCTCGCGCCGCCGGAGAAACAGAATTTGCGGCGGGTAATAAATCATAGCGGTCGCTCCTTTTCCCGCGCGCCGAGTACGTGCGCGGCCTGTACGCCCGCCGTGGGGGCCGCCCCCGCGAAGACGCGACGCGCGTCGCCCGCGCATCCGCTTTTACGCGCACGAAATATCCCGTACATTTGCGAGGCCATTTTTCAACGCTTGATCGTGAATTGATAGCCCGGGGGAAGCGGGGAGAAGCTTTGTTCGATCGAGCGCCGGCCCGCTTCAATTGGGGCTGCGGATTTCTCGCCGGATTCTTCATCTTTCCCGGCGGAGCGAGCGCTCGTTGCGCCATTAATTTTCTGCCACTTTAAATCTGTAAGAGTCCGATTTCTTTCTGTTACTGCCGCTTAAATCTCGCGGCCGATTCATTTTCTTTCTTTTGACAGCCCGAGGTGGATTGATTTTTTCCTTGTTTACCCTCGTAGAAATTTTTCTATCTTCGAGGAAAATCTCCATGGAAAATATATGCGGCCTGCGAATTTCGTTCGGAGCTAATTGATTTCTGCAACTAAAAACAACAAAACATTGTTGAGTGCCGAGAGGAAATGATTGATCGATGGTTATTTATAAACATAGTTATAGTTGTAAAGTCATCATTGCTTCAAAGAGTCGTTCGCTTACGCAAAACGTCTAATCTCTATGCATTACGTTGCTTCGATGAAACTGATTATTGATTAATGAAGTTTATACGCTTAAAAATTTATGGATCATTATACCGGTGTCTGATTTTTTTCCTCCGAAGACGATATTTTATAGAAACGTAAATATTCATAAGACTATAATATCTTCGTAATATATGAGCAAGTTGTTAACAGAAGATTAAAAGTCAGGGATCTGAAATTTGCATAATATTACTTACATGATTGAAGTTAATGCGGCACTTAGAGTAATTTATACACTGCATTGTCGGCTATCAGCACGAACTGGATCGAGGAATGATACACAAACATGCAATTCCAAACGGCATGCGAGTCTTAAGTACGCATGCAGCGGTAATTTTTTTCCTCCAGTCTTTAATCTCTGCGCGATCGGTCAACAAATCACTCGATCTCACGAGATCCTTAATTGGCCTGTTTTCGCGTATCTCACCTGTTTTTTCTCCTCGCGCTCGCCAAGAGGAAACAATGCCCGAGTGAGAAATACGTCGGCGCTGACGGATCTTCGCTCGACTTCGCCATTAATAGCTGCGAGCATTGCGCGAGCCGCGCGAAGAAAAAAGCTCGCGCGACGCCGATCGGGTTATGAAAATACGCGGAGCCTGCTCGGCGCGTTGGCAAATAAAGCGACACGCGAACAATGAGGCTATTTTTCCCTCTCGCGTGTGCGAGCGAGCGAGCTCGCGCGACAGCTTGACGCAGGAGAGCCGTGTTTATACAAATTGCGCCTGTCATTCGGCTTCAAAAGCCGGAATCATTATGTAAATTCGTAATTTCCTTAATCACACGTCAAGGAGGCGGAGGTGAGGCCCGAGCGAGCATTATGAATTCTAACGATTCTTTCGCCGCCGCCGACGGGGATCTATCGATTATTAAAAAGCGAATTCATCGGGCTGTCGTGACTCGGCGCTTTTTTTCTCCTTCCCCATCGGCGGATGAGCGCGCGCGCCGCCTTCTTTCACCCGCGGACGCACTAGACCGCCGCCGCCACTCGGCGAGAATCCGAGCGCGCAGACGTCGCGGGGAACAAAGATTAATCGCGCCTAATCCCGACTTAGCGTCAAGGGCGCCGCGCTTCATATTCCTCGAGTCCGCCGGGGCGAGAGGAAGCTTTGAGCAAGATTGATGGCGCCGCCCCGCGAGCGTCAAAGGCGCCTTCGGCCCCTTTTCCTCGGGGCCGTGATTACGCGAATCAACCGCGGATTTGCAGCTTTGCAGCGACGAGCGAGAGGAGCGCAATATTTCGCGGTCTTTAAGTAGGCGAGGGGCGCGAGCCGCGGCTGTAATTTCAGGCGAGGCTGAATCCTGCCGCGCGCGCGAGAGCCGACAGTTGACAGCTTGACGTTCGCGCTCGCGACGTTACTCGCCGAACGATTTACAATTTAATTTTTGCCTTCGAATAAAAAGTCAAAGCCAATTTATCTGATGTTTGACATCGCCCGACGTATCGGGTCGTGGACTTTTTGCTGAGTTATACATCGACCTTTTTTATGGACTCTTCGAAGCGAGAAAAATTTATATTTAGCCAGTGAAAACGTCAAACCTATTTTATTTCAAAAAGCCGCGCGAATGTACAGGTAACATTTTTATCGGAAGAATTATCGAATCTTTTTTCACTTCTATTTCACGATTTATGCAATTTATAGTGCTGATTTGTATTTACGCTCGTACGTGATAATTTTTTTGAAAGAATAAACTTTTCTTGAAAGTAATGTAAGTCTGTTTTTAATTTTAAAAATTAAAAACAAGCAACTAACTTAGTAGTAAATTAAAGAAACAAGTAGTAACTTTTATAACTTCAGTAATGACCGCGTTTCCAAGTTACACATAGCATAACTCTACATTCTTCTCAGTCCCCTACAAGAAAACAGCAATAAATATAAAACACCATAGTTTATGAAAATAAGTAATAATAATAAACTTGCCGAGCCGAGGAAAAAATGGAAATAATTTTACCTGAAACAAAGCACAACAAACATGCCATTAGCATCTAACCGTCCGAAAGAAGTCCCATCAACTCGAGCCGCCAACGGGCGTGGTGTACGTTCTTTCGACAGCTCATTACGCGCACACTCGCAATTTACAAGCCGTCATTGTCTCGTCGATATACCGCGGCGTGTCCGCGTCGGCCGGCGCTACTTCAAAGCGCGCTAAAATCCCCCGGCGTCGCGCGCATTATAAGTCGGCCAATGTGCCGCGACGCGACAGGTCAATCAAAGTGACGAGCGCGCGCGCCCGCTCGATGAAGCATTCAATGCAAATGGCCGTTCGTCGACGAAAAAAGAGGAAGAAAAAAACGCGAGCTCGCCTTTGTGAGGCGCGCGCGCCCCGCCGGGACCCCGAGATTGATTCCCCGAAATCCTTTGAGCGCCGCGGATGCCGGACAGCCTCTCCCGAGGCTTTGCCCCGCGAGCCTTTAATAAATTTCAATTAAGAAATTTCATTGTTTTTTGCGAGCCCGCGGCGGCGGCGCATTCGAACGGGGAGGCAGAGCCTCCGGGTGCTCCCGTTTCGATGCCTCGTTTCTTTCGTTAGCCCGAATTTCCGTATTCACGGTCTCGCCGCTTCTTTGCCATTTAAATGAGAGAAAGTTGGCGCGCGCTCGTTTGAGGAAATTCTTCAATATCCGTCGCCGATGCTAATTCGCCCCTGACGAAAAGTCCCGGCGCGCCGGACCCCGCGCGTATCTCTGAATATTCAATTCGCGCGAGCGCCTCGCCGACATTGTAAATATGCCGTTCGCCTTTGTAAAGTGACTATTATGGTTTGCATACTGTTTGTCTCGGTTTGTCTAAAACGATGCTCGCCGCCGCTGGCACGCTGAATTATTTATGTGACAAATAGCTAGTCGCTCTATACGAAAAGGTTGAAGTCTGCATGAATGATCGTCCGCATTAATAAATTACCGCGGGCTCCGCTGTAAAATAATGATTTATATTACGACTCCTAAAGAAATCAATCGAGTATATAACTTTTTGATTTACCGTTGCGCGTTTATTTCAATTCTTTTCGCTATTTTTTTCGACAATTTCTTTTGCCGAAGTAACGAGAAGCAGCGAATCATTGAAGAATAAATGAATAATTCATAAGTGACAATCGGAAAGATTTCTTTTTTGGTAAACACCAAACATACTATCTTATTGTGATAAAAAAGAAACGCATAATGTAATGTTTTCGTAAGCGGCGACGATTGCCGACGTGTCTTTGAATTATACACTTGTCAAAAATGTCAGCGTAAATTTTTTACGATAATATAGGCGATAAAGTAAAATTGACTTTACGCGGAGCGAAAGAAAATTAATTCTATTATCAATCAGTTCTTTTATGGCTTATAAGTAGCCATTATTTTCTACTTTCGACATTATCGCGTTCAATATTTATTTGAGGAAAAATTTGAAAGTATAATATCGTCGTGCGATACAATTTACACGCTCAACAATGACAGAAACCGATGGTACTTTTTTCACGAAATCCCGTGAGTGCTCGTTCAATGCCTTCCACGTGTCGACATTTCATTGAATTCTTAAGTACTTTATATATTGCCGATACGTTCGTCGTCAAACAGATAAGAGGAGAATTCTTCAATACATTTATTTTTCCGTCCTCCTTTTCATTATAATTTGTACTTTAAAATATCGGTCCGTAAACTTATCAATTTTAAATATTTTATTTGAATCTCTTAAAGAGATATCTATTTTAAGTGCGGCAATAAATAACAATACGTACAACCCATCAGTTACGATTATTCAATATCTATTGTTATATACTCCGATGTTGTCCAATGCAAAGTGAAAAAAAATTCTCGAACTTGCATCTGTGTTTATACTGCGGCGTTTGATTAAGTAGCAGTTTAGTAGCATTGACATAATAAACTTATTTAAAAGGTAGTATTTTACTTCTGACGTGCACATCTATTTTTATAATTATCAATATTTAGATAACTCCTTATTTTTCTTGCTCATTTGCCGTCTAAGCTAAATATATAATCTAGCAATCGCAAAAATAGTAAATTGAAGCCCAAAAATCTATTTTTACCTCAACAGTTTATATAAAAGATATAGGAAGCGAATCGTGCGCTATCCCACAAAAATAAAGTCCAGGTTGTCACGAAGAAAGTCGGACGAACGTCGCGGCGACAAGCGAGAGATAAAAATGCGAGGAGAGAAAAAAGGGGGAAAAAAGTCAAAGTAGGTGTCTCCGAGAAAATCGAGGCGCGCGAGCCTCGAGAGAAGAAAGTGGCATACGTAGCAGGTTAGCGGCTCTGCCGACGCATTGCATTTGTCGAATACAGAGTCACGTATCGAATACATTATCGTCCGGAATTGCACGGGGGACGGGAGGAAGGGGGAGGGGTAGCGAGCGCGGCGTGCGGGATGAGCGCATGTGCGGACGGAAAAGGCAGTCGTTGCCACCGCGGCGGCACGACGAGTGACTATATTGATTGTGTAGGCAGCTGACGGCGACAGTGACATATGTCACCGGGGCTTCTCGTTATCGCTGATTTAAACATGAGACATCCCTGCACCAGCAACTTCGTATATTTCGCATCCGACAGATCTCTGTGCGTGCGCGGATGATTTTAAGCTCGTCAAATCGCATTTTTTATTTTCAAGAAAACGCATTAAGGATACATCGTACTTCTCC
>UXGC01000898.1:0-46216 GCA_900480045.1 Eurytoma adleriae
CCCCCGTCCCACCCCCGCCCGCGTCCACCCACGGCTCGCGTCTGGCCGAAAGCGAGAGGCCGCGACTGCGCCCTACCCGGCCTGCGCAACCCCGCGGCGAATTATCAAGTGATAACAGCGATCCTCTTTCGTTTCTCCTTTGTTTTCTTCCTTCTTTTTTTTTTTTTTTGAAGAGGGTAAGGGGTGGGTTCTCGCGCGGATTACGCGGGTCATCGGCGGCGGCGGGATTTCGAAAGTTTCGCCGGGGCGAAATTTATGTCGGGCCTGGCTTTTGTGCGGACGCGGACTCGCGCGCTCGTTATGCAGGCGCCGCGCCTGGATTTATACAGCTCGCTGGCTGAGGCGGCCCGCGCAATTGTCTCGTCGAATCTCCGCCGGATTCGTTTTTTACCATTTCGCACGTTTCGCACGAGGGGCTATTCATTCCGTGTAATCGTAAACCACTTTTAAGTGTAAGGGACTTGGCAATCGCTTTCTTAATTGTAATGTGAAGTCGATTTATAATTTTTTAATGATAAATAATGTAATAATCAAGAAATCTAATCTTAGCAAATTAATAAATCATTATGATTCTTAAATTACTGCAAACTAAAAGTTTAGTAATCTAAATAGATTATTAAATAGTAATTGTTATTTGTAAGAGTAGTCATTACTTAGATTATTGAATCAAACGATTAAATTCTTATCATTGTACAATCAAATGTAACTAAAAAGAAATAAGCCCTTGGTGGTTACGTTATTATTAAAGAATTTGTCTTTCTTCGTCATTTGTCTTTCTGTGATTTACCACAGAAAGAAGTTTGCCCATAGCGTTATACGTGAAAACATACTTCAACAAATTAAACGCAAATAAAAACTCCATGACTTTATTAATTACCAGTACCTCGACTAAAGCAGCGCTAAACCATAATCCGTTTTTTACTTTAATAAAAAGAAAACAACAAAAAAGTAACGATACTGTGCCGTACTCTAATTAGATACCTCATAAAGCACCGGCAAACAGCCGCTCAAATAATACAAGACCGCGCAAACTCCGCTGAGCGAGCTCTGCATTAAGCGTATTAATTAGGAAGGAGACAGGAGCGACGCTCCTCGCGATATCGCCTCGCAAATGCGCTCTGCGCGCAATTGCCGCAACGCCGCGTCCTCATGAACAAACCAAAGCGAGCGCCGCCCCAAAAGCGATCGCCGCCCACCGCACCTTTCCTCCCAAAAAAAAGAAAGAGATAAAAAAATTAAAAGAAAAAAAAAAATTCCCTCCGTGCTCGAAATTCGCGCGTCAGCCGCTTTTAATCGGACCGCCGAATTATTCGCCCGTCGAAGTGAGCTTTCGCAACAGAGAAATCGAGCAAGAGTGAGAGAGAGTGAGAGAGAAAGAGAGATAGAATGAGAGAGAGAAAGAGAGAGAATGAGAGAGAGAATGAGAGATAGAGAGAGAGAGAGAATGAGAGAGAGAGATATGTAGAATGAGACAGAGATAGTAAGAGAGAGAGATAGAATAAGACAGAGATAGTAAGAGAGAGATAGAATGAGACAGAGATAGTAAGAGAGAGATAGTAAGAGAGAGATAGAATGAGACAGAGATAGTAAGAGAGAGATAGAATGAGAGATAGAGAGAGATATGTAGAATGAGACAGAGATAGAATGAGAGATAGTGAGAGATATGTAGAATGAGACAGAGATAGTAAGAGAGAGATAGAATGAGAGAGAGAGGAGTGAGAAAGAATGAGATGGAGATAGAGTGAGAGAATGAGAGAGATGTAGAATGAGAGAATGAAAGAGTGAGATATAGAATGAGAGAAAGAGAGTGTTTGAGAAAGAATGAGATAGAGATAGAGTGAGAGAGAGAATGAGAGATAGAGTGAAAGAGAATGAGAGAGAGAGAGTGAGAGAGAATGAGAGAGAGATTGAGAGAGATATAGAATGAGAGAGAGAATCTCTCCTTCCTTTTTCTCCGCGCGGCTGGCATTTTTCGCGCGCGGCCGCCGATAAAAGCCGGACCGAGCTGCTCTTTTTCGCGAGCGGCGCTTTTTCCGAGCTTCCATCTGGCCCGTCGATTTGCGTCCGCGTTGCGGTGATCAATGCAGTTCCCCGCGGGTCGGTCGAGGGGAGAAATAAATTTTTGTCGATGACGCGTTGCCTCGGGAAGCGGCGGCTCCTCTCTCTTTGTGCCGAGAGTCGCGTTTCTCGGATTAACGGTGTAGGCGTGCGCGCCTTTCGAAGGTTAATTCGAGAAAATTGAAGAGGACCGCTTTAGCGTCGAGTGGCTGAAAAAGCTCGGGAGTCCTGCCAAGATAATAGAAATAACGAATCTGGCTCAGCAGAAGTAAGGACAGCCTGGAAAATTGTACGAAGTAGTACACGATAACGCTAACCTTCTTGGATCCAATTTTACTTTATTTTTTTCTTTTATTGTGTAAGAAATTATTGAAAGTCTTGGGGAGTTTAAAATTGATTTTTTTATGTAAAGCGATTTTGTGATATATTATTTTTAATGGCGAGGGTTTATTTTTAGAATTTTTATTGGAAATATAAAATTTTTTACCGAGTCTGTGAGTTAATAAATATTGTGCGAAAAAGGCCGTGGAAGCTTTTACCTCCATAAAGCGGGAGAGGATAACCCGGATGTCAAAGACAGGAGAAAATTATCGATTATACAAGGGTTCCTACACTTTTTACTTGGAAATATCTTCAGAAATGGCTGAAAAACACGTCAGGCATTTTATGCTACAAATAATTAATAACTTTTTATGTATCTCTGTAAACTGACGAAATTTTATATTACAAAAATAAGTAGGTTTTTATTGTTTATTACACAGAGAATAAGATGTAGTAAACAATTTTCTAAGTATAAAATTCACCGTATAAGAAAAGTTACTGTGCAAAATGGATAAATATTAAAGCAGAATTAGTAAAAATTATAATAAATGTACACTAATTTTGATTGTAGCAATTTTTCTTATAATTCGAGTAATTATGAGTATAAAATATGTAAAGCTTTGAAAAAAAAGAAAACAAAACATCTCAGGATGTTGCTATAAAGCATTTAAAGAAGCAATTTGATTAATTAATGAGGATAATTATTCTGAATTTTATAATACTTAATACCAATTTCTTATAAAGTAGAAAGTAATGTTTGAGCAGTTTTTTGACTTTTATTAAAAGGATACAATAAAGCAGATATTAGTTTAAAAATGTGAGAATCGTTTCTTTGCTAATAATTGCTAAATAATCAATCCATAACGTAATCCAACATTTTCGCAAAATAACGCCACGGGATAAGAAACCAAACAAAAAAAAAGAAAGGGGCTACAAGGAAAATCGCTAACGTCGAAAAGATCAGCGTAGACGTCCGTATCTGTACTCGAGACGGTCGTCCCCGGCGACAAAGGAAAAATAGTCCCACAGTGATATTATTAGACGGGAGCAGGCGGCTCATCTGAATTTCCAAGAGTATCAGAAAAGCGGTGGCGGCTCGCCTCGTTTTTTTTTCCCCCACCCTCCCATCGTCGCGGCGTCGCCCGGAATATAAAATTTATCGCCGCGGCCCGATAAAGAGTACCGCGCGCTCGAAAATTCAAATTTCTCGCCGCGCGGAATTGTCTTGAGGCGCTGTTTGCTCAGCAGCGGGGGCACGAAATATGCCCCACCTACCGGAATATTCAATCCTCCCCCGCCCACCCGTGCGCTCGCCACTGCCGCCCCCCTCCTCCAGGAATTAAATTGGAGGAATTGAATTGCGAGTACGTGTGAATGTGCCGGGGGAGAACAGCTGCCGAAGAGGCCTTTTCAAACTACACCCGCGCCTCCCGGGGAGGGGGCGGCGTTCAATTGAATGATCTCGGGGTAATCCAAATCCAATCGAGTTATTCAAAGATATTCACTATTGATCCCGAACTTTGACGTGAGCGGGGGCTTACGCGAGGCCGGGGGACAATGCCGGCCGGACGGAGTCGTTTTAATAAGCGAGCGAAATATCTTCGCGGCGTAATTGGCCGCGATCGCACGGCAAACGTCCGCCGCCGCGGCGATTACGCCCTTGCGAGGCTGCGCAGGGGTGGGGCGGCGCTGGACGGCGCGGGGGTGTGTAGCTGGCTATCTGGAGCAGTGTGCGGACGGGGATTTCACGGATGCAGATGGATGGAGATTCTAATTAATGAGCGGTCGATATATTAATTGCTACGCGTTTAACGATGGAATTTTGATTGTTCGATGAATGATACTCGCTGGGTAAGCTCCCCTCCTTGCTCGACGGATTTACAGCATCTAGATTAGCTTCGTTTGGGAATTGCTTTGGGTGTGGCTATCTTAAGGAAGTGCGCATTGAGAGGAAGTGATTGTTAAATGATTCTATTGTGGACAAAAGGAGAAAAATACTCTATTAAAAATGGTAAAAGGCAATTTTAACGTATTAAGAGGCTGGTAATGTTGGAAAAATTAAAATTGTTTCGTGTAAAATTTACTACAATTTCTTTGAAATTTCAGTGGAATACAAGCAAATTTTATTACGGCTTTAGAAAATTTGCCAAGAATCTATTGCATTTTTTCCTACAATGTCAGTTTGTGACAGCGATAAAACTGACTATTGCAATTTTTAGTAGTGCTTTTATCTCCAAGTACGGAATTTTGATTGTTCGATGATACTCGCCCCAAGGTAACTCCCCTTGGTCAACGGATTTACAGAATCTCGATTAGCTTAATGTGGAAAATGCTTTAGATATAGCTTGCTCAAGAAAGTGATGATTAAATGATATAAATATTAGAAAAAAATTCTGTAAAACTGCACCCAATATGCATCCAAGAACAGAATATAGAGAATAATAAGATAATTAACGTATGAATGTAAGATGCTAATTAATTTAAAACTACTTTACTCGCTTTTATTTTATGATCTGAATATATTAGACATTTGAGCATAGATAGACTGCTAATCATGCGATAACTCCAGAACCAAAAATAAAATCGCGAGTAGAGTGACTTCACTATTGGGTCGTCATTCCTCTAAGAGAGAGTTAGAAAACGTTAGATTAATTGTACTTATGTTTCGTAGTTCAAACATAGTTGTGTCAACTACAGCTATTCATCCATCTTCGTGACGTTGACAAGAAGATCGTAAATTCAAATTTAGGTGAACTTGCTGTACGATTAAAATTTAACTATTCCAAGCAGAGTTCAAAATTGACATACAATAAACTTTGAAGATAAAACTTCTCACGTAGAACTTGTAAAGAAAAGAAATTCTTCTAAACAACACCAAAACTTTTTTGTTCTTTCAATAGTTTTGAAGATCTCAATAAGGATTTTTTACATAAGTAATAATATTTAATCACAACTTTTACAAAATTAAAAAAATTGAATACATTGCCGCTAAAGACAAAGAGAAAAGGAAAAGAAGAGAGAGAGAGAGGGAGGAGAGAGATATATACGTAAAAGAGAAAGAAGGTAAATCACCTTTATAGTTAATATAGCATGTTATTTGATTGAAACGTTCCTTTCTCTGCAGTGCAGTTTAGCTTTCTTTTTTAGAGGATGTCTTTTATGGAGTTGGAATATTGCTTGACTAATACTACTTGATTTACGGAGATACTTCGGAAGTGTCATTACCTTACTTTAAAGTGGAGAGCTTATTCTTATTTCGAATTGCCTATAAGCAGCCTCGATTATAATCTAATGCCTAATGCATTCGTCATAAACCGTTAAAATATCAATGAAAGTAATAAAAAGGAAAATAAAGCCGAAAAGTAGTATAAAGTACCACCCGGTCAGACTCGAGTTTAAATAAGTTTATCTTTTAAAGTAGCATCCGTGAGCCCTGTCGAAACTTTTTGATCATTGTTTCTGTAATTGCTCAATCTCATATTCCACTTTTCAAAGAAATTTTAACTGGAGTTATACTTCGGCTTGTTAAAACGTGACGTGCAATATAAAATTTACATTTCATTTTCCATTAAAAAATACTATGAATAATAAAATATCCGCGGGTTCTCGGCTTTTTGTATTACTGAAGATTAATAATATCTATTTAAAATGTATTATAATGTTAAAATTTATAAACAAATTTTGAATAATTATATTCTTTTGAGGCACTAAACAGTCGATATCTCTATAGGTACCATCGAATACTTAAAATATTCTAAGGTTATCACCTTCACTTAATTTTTAGTATTTCCCACGAGAATACAAATAATGAAGTATTCACATTACCAAGTTTCCTTTACGATATAATCACGTTTCTAAGAAATAGATCAAAATATCAGTACCCATCTTAAAATAAACCATACATCCATTCTCATTCTAAGCTTCGTTCAATTATATCGTTCAAACTATTTCCTAAATTTCGTTGAAATTTAATTAAGCAGTTGGGAGATCAAGGAGTACTTCGAGATGTATGTTTGCGAATAAATATGTGCAATTCATTAAAAAGAATTAATTAGATCGAACGCGGGTGGAGGTTGATAGGCACACTTGACCTCGCAACGAATCGATCAGTCTTGAAAGAGAAGCTTTTTGCACCGGAAAATTTTAAAAGTAAGGATTCTTTACTATTTTTAGCCTTGAACAGCGCTAAGCTCCACGGAAAAGGTAATTGATGGTTTCGATTCCTTTGAAGCGCCGAGAAATTGCATTTGATTAAACGCCAGTGTTTGTGAGCGACTCAAAGCTTCCGCGTTTTATTGAATTTATTTGGACTGCAATATTTACTGTTAAGTCATAAACTAAGAAAATACGTTGAGTTTGTAACGCTGCGTAAGAAATAAAAATCGTAATTAATAAGGTTCAGATATATAAGCAGTACACAATTTAATTTATGATTGCGAAGACATAAAGTAAGAAAATACATTAAGTTTGTAATATATGTACAAATGAGTAATAAAAAACGCAATAAATTAGGTTCAGATGTTTGAGCAATAAAAATTTAATTTGCGATTTGCGTTGAATTGAAATTTAAGTATTGGGAAAATCGTCTAGTTTACCTCTTATGCTTTTCGTCGATTTAATGGCCAATTTGAGAAATGTCCATTAAATGGGCGAAAAATATCCGAAAAATTGTATCATTAATGGGAGAAAAATAGACGATTTATCCTTCAACTTTTGTGTTTTATAGCAAATTCAAGAAGAAATTAATCTGACATAAAGAAATGATTTTTCAAAAGTAAAATAAAACAAATTCAGCAAGTAAATAATCGTAAGATTTAAGTGCAACAAAAGTAGGATCATAACTACTTACTTAAACAGCAAACTTTATATTAACCTTTCGAAGATTTGGACCATCTAAAACGCTCGCATTCAAAAACTTTCTTTACTGCCTTAAAGCAAAAGCCATCTCCTCGAAAACTTCGAAATTAAGCAGCCCGCTCGATCTAAGGCAGCTCCCGTTTTAATCCTGCCCGGCCGCGTTTAAAAAAACATCGGAGCGACTCCCCCGCGCCGCGTTTGCTCGCTCGATCGCTCGAAAAAACATTTTCCCCGCTAAAAAGAACCGGCGCGACGCTCAATAATGCAATTTCCAAAGTAAAGAAAATTGATATCCACTCTTAGCCCTCCCCCCCTTCCCTCCCTCCTAACGAAGCATCCGAGCAATCAATCTCCGAGGCTTCCCCCGGGCTCGCTCAAAACTGCCCGGCAGGGAAAACAAGCGATATTTTCGCGATCGGGGCAGAAATGCCTTCGCCAAATATTGTTCCAACATCGATCCGCCGTTACTTAAACTGACGCGAATCTTGGATGCGCGAGCTTTTATTGACTTTGTCGTAAAAAAAAAATAACTCTTGGGCTAGTTCGCGCATGCGAATTTCGCTGGGATTCCACGGTGCGATTGTTTTTTGATATTTTTTTAAGGTGCCTTACAATTTTGATTCGCGATGCTGGTGTAGAAGTTGTCTTTGATGTAGCGTACTTTTGCCTGCTTTTGTTATTCTTTAATCCTCATTATGTGATTTTTAAATTATTTTGAAAATATATGTTAAATGCATTTTGAAAAGGGCTTTGCTGTAATGAATAAAATTTCAACGTGAAATTCATAAATAATGAGATGCATTTTGCAAACAGCGAATAAATATTTAATTAGGTAAAGTATAAATGCAAAAGTAAAGTAAAATAAGCACCTCGCTTGTATAAATTTTTGGTTAATATACGTAAGTACAGATTCGGGTTTGCTTGTATTTTAAATAAATTCGAAATGCTGCTAATAAATAATTAATTTTAATAAATAAGTTTTCTCTGAATCATTACGATTAAAATTGTAATGATTTAAAATCTAGATTCGATAAATTTAGCAAAGTATTGAATTTTATATCAATCTAATATCTGTACAATAGTACACTAATAGTATAACAATAGTCTTACTGTTATAACAAAATTTATCGCTAAATGTTTTTGGAATTTGTGTTGAAAAAGGGTCAGTAAGTTTTTTATCATAGTCCAGAATTGTACTAGTATCTGAAAAAGTTCCGGTACAGTGAGTATGATGTGGTACTCGAAAACTAGGGCTTTGCTCAGGTTCAACAGAAGCAAATAAAAATTTCGCAGTAACTGTCAACACATCCTGACCACTATATTAACTACTTTTTTTTTTAAACAAAAGATTGCAAAAAAATGATAAAGTTTGTGAAACCAAGGATTAATGTGTACAGTTTAAAAAATGTAGTTATACAGTGTATGGTAAAAAAGGAAAAAAGAACCTTATTTTTTAATAAACTAAGTAAATCCTATTAAAATTGATGGGTAATGTAATGTAAGCATACTTTTATCTCCTCTAAAATTTAATATTTTAGAAATATATTTAATATTTATTTTTATACTTATTTTAATAAAATTTTCTTTTTACTTATATCAAAGTTAAAACTGTGGATTCTAATTAATTCTTGCTTGCACTACGGTAAAACTCACTTAATTTAAGAAAAAATTAAGATATACTCTAAGTTCGATTGGATCAAATTTCACTGGAACTAAGTGGTTTTTTAATCAAATAATTTTGAATTCTTCAGATACAACATTTACCATTACAAATTGATCGTAACAATTTACATAAAAAAATTCTTATTATATACGAGCACTGACCAGAAAACACATGATTCCGCATTACAATACACAAAATTCCCTAAAACATCCCCTAAAAAAGAAAACTCTTAACCACAAGCCTCAATAAAAGATAACAGCTCCTCGATGAATATCGACCGCACCCCCGAAAAAATAATCTCCCCACCAAAAAGAAAAAATCATCAATCATTCATCGCCACTTCTTTATCCGGCAAAATCAGCGTGAAATAATTATAGCGTCGCGCGGCGCCGTAAATAACGATCCGAAATTGCGCTCAACGGGCCGCGCGTACGCACCGGCTGGCCGCTGCAAATTCACTCCGCGGCCGCGCTTTATTACACCGCGCGGCGCGCATAATCCGCGGAAAAAAAGGCACTACCACCACCACTGGGTCGTCGCGCGCTATCGCCGCCCGGTAATTACACGGGCAAACATTTGTTCTTTCCCGGGGGCTAGTGCTATCTTATTCAATTTCGTTTCGCCGCGCGCGCGCGCGGCCTCAAAGGAAATTGACCCGGGACCGCGTCAATGGCGTCCGAGAACGAGGTCGGGGCTGCGCGCGCGGCCCGAAAATCCGTGAATGACGGGAAGAGAGAGAGAGAGGGAGAGAAGGGGGTGGAGGTCCTCGCTCGCCCTTTAGCGAGACGCCCCCCCGCGGACGTGAAAGCCGACGCCCGGACTCTCCACCCTTCTGGGCTCTTTGCTTTTGAGTTTTTTAAGCGAATTGCTTGTGAAAGGGTTGGTCGATGCCTTGTGTGTACTCGTGGGGACGTTTTTTTTTTTAAAGCTTTTCTTCATCGAGCTTGTCGGTTTTGCAGCTTAGCGCTGCTCGAGTGACAGCTGAGTTTAGTTTTGAATGTGTTTATAAGATGAATTAGTCTGACCTACTGTAATTTTTGTTAATGAATGAGATGTTTTTTTAATTATCTACTATTTAAATTTGACGAGTCATTAAGGGATATTGAAATTAATTGATTTCAATTTGTTATTTTTAATGACTGTATATTTTTCGTTGTGAATAAAAGGTCATTTCTTTTTCTTATAAAGTAATAAAAAATTAATTTAAGTTAGTAATTATTTCTCTTCTTTATTATTTTTTTAATTAATCACAATTTAAATCATTTACTGTATTTCAGTACTGTTAGCATATTCTACAAATCTATTTTTTATGGAAGACGTCATTTTTTTCACAATCAGTGACGATTAATAATCAAAAATTTTTTTTGATTTTTCGTACCTTGCAAGTATCAAATCAAAAATGTTTTTCACGTGTTTATGTTGAATATTAATTTGGTCTGAAGCTACTTATTAATGTTAAAAAACTTTTCACTCTACTTTTATATATTTTTAGCGTAAATTGTGAGATCAATTTGAAAGAATAGAAATAAAAGATGAACATGTCAATAACTTCAATTTAAAATGAATCCGGTTTATACAAAAATATTAAACTCTATGTCCTGCAAATTTCACAAAGCAAAAAATTTTTGAAATTTGATATCTCAGATCATAAATGGATTTATGATTTCTACAAAAATTAAATTTGCAAAACTTTAATACTATAGTATGAAAAGTTATTTAGATTTTGATTAAAAAACTTTCCTTCATTCTGATTGATTTTTAAAAAATTTAAAAGTTCTTTTTCCAGGACAGTGATCTGCAGGATATACAAGGATATAAATCCTACCCTTCATTCAAAATTTCAATAATTCGAATGAACGAAATCAATAATTTTTCCCAGTTAATAACGTGAAAATATTTCATTAACAAGTTTAAATTAACCGACTGTCGATCGTCGTTAATTAACTAATTATCCGCAAAATTACCGTCTTAAAAAAATCGTCGAGCGAACTTTATCTTAAAAATTGACGGCAAACCTTTTGAACCAATTACCAGCGCGAAAGATTGACCATCAGCGGTGAACTAGTTCAATCAAAGATGCGCGCGGCCCGCTTCTTACCCGAAGCGAGCGGGGGCGACAATGCGTCGCTATCTGTGCAGTGACGCGCGCAATTGGCCCGTTCCACTGATTACAAACTAGCGCGCAGAATGCGCCGCTGTCTCCGCGCCGCGCCCCTTCAATTTTCAAGATTTAATTAGCGTCATCGCTTCTCCCAACTCCTAACGAGCACAACATTTTTATCGCCGCCAAAAGGGCAATTACCGCCTCCCTCGAATTTTCCCGCGCTAATTGAAATTTATTCGCGTAGTTGCCCTACACGATTTTGTGTACTGCTTCGCGTTCGCGCATCGCGCAAATTGCGCGATATTACGCGCAGTCGCGAAGCCCCGCCCGAAGCTCGCTTGCCTCTTTGCTTGAAAGCATTATTTTGAATTTCATTACGTCTGATTGATAGAGTAACGAAAAATACTCGGTACGTATTTGTTTTTTTTTTTAAATTAACGAATATTAGTAAAGATATTGAACTTTGAAAATTCGGGTGACATCAAAATTGAACAGTACATATAGTGGTTATGTCACTGTTACAGTGAATTTTATATTACTACTAGCAATGTCCATCGTGCTTCGCGCATTTACATTTATTTACACTCATTTAATAAAAATCAGAAAAATACTCAAATGTCTTCAAATATAATATTAATATCCCACTTCTTCTTTTTAATTTATTGGTAATATTCTTTCATAAAATGTACGTATTAAATCGAAATGTGGGAAAATAAATATCTGATCGGTAATAAATATCGTATTAATTATAAAATATTAAATCTTTATTTCATTAATCTTTTAAATTAATTAAATTCTTTGATTATTCAAATTGAAACATTAAATGCGTGTACAAGCTTTTCTTAATTTTTTACGCCATTCAATTGAATATTTACGCATAAATCAATTAGCCGATGAAATTGGACCTTTAAATGCTTCACCACACCCTGTTATTCTTTTCTTTTAAAGGGAGGATACACGCATTAATAAACTTTCAATTAAAAAAATAAAAAACCTGTCCATTATTTTTCAATAGTCTACCTGACGGTCCTAATGGAATTTTTCATACAAAGTACCAGTTAGAAATAACATTGAATTCCCCCAGTTTTCCAGCGAAGTCGCGAGACCACTTTGGCAGTTGGAAAACACCGATAAATCGCGTTGATTTACATCGCGATCCACGCGGCGCGGCCTTAAATTGTCGGCCGCGTCGAAGCGGCGACCCGCATTCCCGCGGCTAACTGCATCAACTAGCGGGGTAAAAAGGGGTACACGGCTAAGTGGAGGGTACTCCTTCCACCTCGGATTAGCCAGATTTTGCGAGGCGCCGTAGTCGCGCAAGTTTAGGATTACCAATTTCAGACTGGATTGCCGCGTATGTTTTCCTCCCCCCGCGAAGTTTAGTCGATCGAGCGGATTCGGCTAATCGGCACGCTCGCGTCCCGCCGTGTATTAAGCATGCCCGCGACGCTAAAAATGATCGATCGACGCCGCGGGGGAAATAAAAACAAAAATGCCGAGTGTACGCCAGCGCGCGATTCCATCGAAATTGATGGAGCGGAAATTGCAGTGTCTTTCTTCGGGCGTGGTTTTGAATTCCTGAATGGCGAGACGGGGAATGAGTAGACAATTCGATGAGCCTGGATAAGGAAAAAAAAGGGACGCCGGGGGGGTGGGGCTTTGTTTTGGCGTTCGACGTTGTAATTGCGCAAATGGGACTGCGGAATATTTTATGAGCCGACTCACGCTTCGCTTAGTGGTGTTATTTTTTGAATTCCGCGCTGAGAAAAAGCGCGGCTTTTACCGTATTTTCGCGTCAAAAGATGCTTTCTTCAAAACCGGTTACAATTACTTTTGAAAACAGCAGAATCCAACTTTGTAAAGTTTACGAAAGGCTGTTCGTGAAAAAGAAAAGGTTGTTTTTTAAAAAAAAGTACAAGCAGACATTGTAGCTTTTTTAAGATATTTATAAATACGTAAATGTAAAAAAAGTTGCTTAAAGGAAGTGTTTCTACTTTTTATTCTCAGTAAAAGTAACTTTTCTCTTAAAAAGTCAAAGTAGTTATTAAATAAGATAAACAAAGTTGTGTATTTTTTAAGTCGGTTTCTGTGTTTTTTCTCGTAATATATATCTAATATCATCCATTGCATCAGAGAATATTTTTCTTTCAATTTGTTTAAAATTATAACTTAAGGCAGTCGTTTTTCGAGGTAATTTTTCAATAAGCTTAGTTCTAATTTTATCTAATTTACTGTCAGTAAAGTTCTCAGACTAAAATAAATAAAACTGGATAATAAAATTTGATTTAATTTAATATTTATCAAAATAATCATTTTAATATTTAAATGAAAAAAATAACGTTTAATTTTATATTAAAGAACATTTTCTTGAATTCAGCGCATTCACAAAATAGCAACTGACGTTTCGATTTAAAAATCACCCTACGTGAAAAGCTCTTTCACGTGAAAATTACTTTCAATCCCCTGCCAATCATGAAAACATCAAATCAATTTAAACCACCCCAGAAATAGTAACAAACATATGTGCACTCTTAAAAAAAAACTGTCCCCGCTCTAAAAAGGTTAATAGATCCGCAGATACACGCGCAGCTTCATAAACAAGCTATTCATCTCTCCAACAACCCGCGGCCCTTTCAGCCCGTCGATTCAGCGAACAATGGCACTTATTAAGTTATTGTCAAGACGCGAAGAGTCCAATCCCGGCCTCCCACTGTTTTTCGCGCAATTCGTTTGATTGGCAAGCAGGCCCCCGCCCCCCGTCGAAAGTTCGCGCGCTCCCTTTGAGCGCCGCGGTCGTTATATTTTTTTTCCTCCTCATTTTCGAAGTTCCCACCGCGTTTTCAGAAGCGCGAGCTCGCGGCCGCTTTGCTTGCATAAAGCACAAATGAATGGCAATTTAAGTGCAAAACAAGTTCACCCCGCCGGCCTCTTCCGCGCCCCATTCGTATAATTAATGTGCCGCGCGCGCGCGAGAGACCCGCTTCTTTTCCTCTGCCTTCGTTCCTCTTTCCTTCTTTTTCAGTACCGAGGCGCCAGGGTGGACCTTAATTACCAGGGTGAAATCCAGTCGGCCTGATAGCATTGTACTTGTAAATTGTAGTCGTTTCAGCCGCGTAACGCTTCGAGCAAATTGTGAATTTTTATCCCACACCCCCCCGTCTACGAGCGTCTCGCGCGCGCGAGGATCACGGCGAACGGCGGCTTGGTTAACTCGTCACGATTTCTCGGAATTCCGGGCGCGCTAAACCCCACCCCGTCACGTAAGCGTCGCCCGCGATGTTTAACTTTTGCGAGACAATTTATTTGAGGAGTCGAGCGTGTAACTTTTACCGGAGATCTCCGCCTTTCGTTTTAATTTGTCGCTCGTTGTACGTATCAACCTACTTGAGGGAATAAATGATTCGGCGAGCAGGTGGTGGAAAGTTCGTGTTGGTGTAATTCGTGGGTGACGCGACGAAAAATTATTTCTGAAATCTACGACGTCTCTTTTTAATTTAGCTCTGAGTTGCATGTGTACTTGGAGAAATGAATGATTTGACGAGCAGTTTGAATTAGAAACTTCTTTTTTGTTGACGTAACGTAGGTACGTGTAATTAGTAAGTGACCCGACGAAAAGTTACATCTGAAATTTACATGAAGATAAGAGCTCTACTAAAAATTGACTAATTCCTTAAATCTATAATAAAATTTGTCAAGTTTCTAGTATATTTTTAAAGAAATTATATTCCAATTTTTAGTTGAGTATTTTTCTCCGTGTACGACGTTTCTTATTAATCCATTTCTAAGTTGCCATTACTTGAAGAAATAAACAATTAGATGAGCAGATAAAAGAAAGCTTCTTATTTGTTGTTGTAATACGTACAATTTGTAAGTACACGCAACAAAAAATTATTCCTGAAATCTACTATAAATCCTTTTTAATTTATCTCTATGTTGCCTGTACTTGGAGAAATAAATGATTTGACGAGCAAACTGAAGAAAAAGTTAACGTGCGCTTTGTAAACAACGAAATACATTTATTCCGAAATTTTCGTTCGCTTTTCATTTATCTCTGTTTTATATACCTACTTGGAAAAATAAATGATCTCTCTAAAGCTGCCTTTGTGAAAGAAAACTAAAATTAGTGGAATGTTTTCTACTAATCATCATTAAATTTAGTGGAGAACATATCACTAAATTTTAGATCGTTTTACAAATTTTTAGTAGTTTTTCACTAATTCAACTTTAGAAGGATTGATTTAACGAATAGATTGAAAAACAATTTATTGACACAATCATTTTTAATGTATAATTCACAAGTATCTAATCGAAAAATTCATTCTTCTTACAGACATTTCTTTTTAGAGCGAAGAATAATCGATTCAACGAGCAGATTTGAAGGAAACATTTTGCTTTAAATATTTAATAATTCATTTTTAACACGCGATTCGCAAGTAATGCAACGAAAAATTCATTCTGAAATCTTCGGCGTTCCTTTTAAAAGAGTAGCGCATTGTTTCGGGGTTGTTTTGTAAAAGGGAAAAATAGGGAAACTCTGATGCCATTCAAAGGCACGTCAGCATGCTAAAAGACTCGAAAACACGTGGATAATGCACCTCTTCGGCTCTACATTTTATTCCTTTTTTTTTTCATCTTTTACAGGCTTTTCCTCGGCGCTCGCGACGAAACGCGGAGCCGAAGGAATTCCACGACGCGCGAGGAAATTTCATTTGTAACGCGAAAATTGTACGATTCGAACGAAACCAATTTGTAATAATGATGTGCCATTTGTCAGCCAAGCTGTTTTATGAATGGCGAAAAATTTGAGAAAGCGTCATTAATCAAGTCGAAACGCTGCTGAGACATTAGGTGTGTGTTACACTTTACAAAAATAACTTTTTCAAACTTACGATTCATGCTCCATTCGCGTAAAAAATGTCTTAAAGGTTTCATAATGACTTGGATAAAAAAATTGATTTATTCATGAAAATATTATTTATAATATGAAAATTACTTTGCTATCTTATATTATATATTCCATTCGCGTAAAAATATCTTAAAGATTTTATAATAACTTGGACAAAATTATACTTCTATTCAGTAAGTACTATATATTCTACTCGCATAAAAAATGTCTTAAAAGTTTTGATGACTTTAGAAAAAAAAAATCGATGTATTTATTATGTGCAAATTGTACTGATATCTATTTTATGTAAAATTGCGTAGTAAGCAATATTTCGTTACCAACCTAGATAGCTTTAGGAACCACCGACGTCCATGTCAATAGTGGGATATTCCAAATTGAAATAGCGACTAGGAAAATGATTTATCCCGAATTTAAATTCGATCTATTCATTTATGCGGGTAAATTATAAAATCTTTATTTGTACCAACAATGTATTCATTATCATTAAAATGCATTAATGCAACGCTGAAATTGCATAGTTTATGCGCAGTAAATCATCCACTATTATCTTTCGAGGAGCCCTAGTTTACATTCAGATTACCGTACGGCAACGTAAACGATATTTTTCGAAAAAAATCTTTTATTAATCAGTTCCCAAAGTTTTCGAAATACTTCGAAATTCACCTATGAAAAATTCAAACGCTTCCTCTCCACTGCTTTGCATTTTTTAGTTTTCTACTTAAAAATCCATTAAATCGGGAACGAGCGCCATAACTGCGAGAAAAATATGTTTGACGTTAAATTGGTATTTTCGAAAAAGAAGCAAGCTGATGGCCCGGCGATTGGAGTTATTTTCGCGCGAGTACGAGAAAGTAAAAAAGACATTTTTCTATTACTTGATTTCTAAAGGTGGGTGCTCGTAATGTAGCTCGCCGTCTCAAGACCTTGAGAGAAAACTCATTGCACAGCAGATTTATTATAGAAATTAGTCTCTCTGGGTAGATCCTTTTCATCAAAGGATTGTACCCAGAGGGAAGATTTCTCCACGCTTTCATTTTGTGATCAAAAACTGTATCAAGATGCTCGCGAATTCACCGCTCAACTGTTAACTTTGATAACCAATAAATTAATTTATTTTTTTTAACAACTAGAAAATGAATGTAATGATAAAAAGTTTCTTTATTTTATACCTAAATTTCTTTTGCAGCGTTTATCGTTAATCTAAGTAAAGAAAAAATCTTACTCATAATAACAATCTCGTTGAAAAGATTCAAAATTTAATTTAAAAATTGAGTTAAATTATTTCAATTTTTCTAATAACGAATGTAGGTACAACAAAACACTATTGTAATTTTTACACATAGAACTTTGTACACTTAACATTTTCCTGTGAAAAAAAATATACGAGCCTTTCAATCCAATTTATTTGCGCACTTCGCTCGAATACACCCCGCGCTAAGTATACTCCTCCAGCAACTCGAATTGCTACTAATCCCATCATTTCTATTTGTAGCGAAACAAGCATAATCCCACGCGTGACGTCCTACAGTATATCCCGGCGTCCCTCCTCCGGAACGCGCGGTAGGCTCTATCCACCCCGCCGATAACACCACCCCCCTCCCCTTCGATTAATAAAACCCACGGAGCAAAAAGGGCGCGCATTAGTAAATACGAGGCGTGTGCCAGTGCACCGGCCTCGGGCTTACGTCGATCAATTAGTCCATCCTTCACTGCGTGTGTTTTTTTTTCCTCGCGCGGCGTAATTGGAATTTCCCGGGGATCGGCCGCCAGCGGGACTAAGCACCAGCAGCCGCGAGAGCTCGTCCGTCCGGCGCGTTACACCCTCCTCTCCTCGAGGACACCTCACCTTGGCCGGCCACGCCGGCTGCTCCTATCCCATGGCGGCGCTCACCCGCGCACACAGGCACTCCACGCAAAAATATACCTCGCGCACTTGGCTCACTCACAGACACACCTCCACGCTGGCCACACGTGACTCTCGATACCTCCCGTCGCACTCGGGGCGGGGCGTGTGCCTCGCGCTCACCGCACTGCATGCATTTTATTTCCGTGCGAAAAAAATCACACCCGAGGAGCGACGACAACCCCGTTACGTCCACTTGTTGTGTGTGTGTGTGTGTGCGCGCGCGCGGGGGTGGGAGCCCCGACTCCCACGTGCTACGGCACTGCGTGCCTCGCGTGTGCGGGACGCACAGCCCCGGCTGCTGCACGTGCACGCCTCGCGCACTGGGACGCTGCTGCGGCCTGGGCGCGGACGAGGACGTCGGCGGCGGCGTCGCGCGGGGGATGCGTCCTCGTCGTCGCGCGTACGCGCACTCCTGCCAGCCGCTGGCCGCCGCCGACGGCGGGCCGTACGAGACATGCGCGAGCGCCGACGCCGCCGACGCCGCCAGGGGTGAACGCACGGCGGACGTTCCACCCTCTCCGGCCGGCGCGAGAGCGGGGGGTGCCCTTTGCGCGCCGCCGAGCTTCCACGGCCGCGTGGCCAGCGCCGCCGCCGTCGAGCGTCTTCTTCCCTTTTGTCCTTTACCTCGGCGCTTTCTGCGCCGCCGGGCGATCTGTTTTCCGAGTTTTTTCTTTTTTTACGGTTTTGATGGGTCTTTTTTTTGTTTTTTGGGGGAGAGGGGGAGGAGAGAGACTGGCGCTGCGACGGGGAGGTGGGTTTTTGCGGGTGGTGTGTACGGGCAGATGTTGGCGGCGAAAAACTACGGTAAACTGCTTTGAATGTCCGAGCGCGTCGCTTTGTTTTGCGATTGTTTTTCATGGACAGGGGGCGAACCTGGCGCAGGTGGAGCTGGATTTGTTGAATTTTCCGTTTTTGCGTTGCATCGTGCGTTTCGCCCTTTTTTTTCTGTTTGGTTGTTGTCGGATGAAAGAGTCGGCAATCGAACAAATTGTTTGTCAATTTAAAATTAGGATGTATGTAGTCATTTAAATTGAATGAAAACTACTATTAATAAAAAACGTGCTGCTAATTACTTTTAGTGAAGAGTTTTTCTATTTTATTTGATAAAAAAATAAAGATTTTTTTCCTATATTTAATTTTATAAAATTAAATATTCTGATAGTCAGGTATATTACGAAAAGTAAAAAGAACAAAAATAAAAATGCAATAAAAAAGTAATAAGAGAGCGAAAGGCACAATTAAATGCTCTAATCGTAGAGTAATAGAAAAGATTCTATGAGGAAATAAATTCCATAATCGCTTTATCCTGTTTATTACAGAATAAAAACAGTTTAATTAGTTTGACTATATTTTTACTGAAATTTCATTAATTTTATTGGGTTTCCACTAATTCAATTTCAGCAGTAGAAAATAAAAAATTTAATTAAACCAATCCCGATGTCTTATCGTACAACTAAATTTTTGTTTTTCATTTACACGTGCACACAAAAAATATAATTCATTTAATTTTATCCATTTTATCCTGTTTTAACATGAATATATTTTGATTTACATTTACAACTCAGTTAATCGTTTTAGATAAGACGTAATTAATACCTCATGATAAAGATTTGACTTGTCACTCGTCCGTTTTATTAAATTTTAAGTTATAGACCGTAACGTCACGCAAGAGAATATATAATATCGATTCCAAAAAAAACGTAATTAATGCGCGAAATAATTTGTTACGCATTTTCTTCATTCGATAATTAAATTGTATTTATACGCATGATGAAAAAAATTAATAGGAAAATTACTACAAATTACTGGAACACAAGAGCAATCATTACAATTCTTAGAAGAAATTGTAAAATTATTATGAATCCAAATTTATATGGTAATTTTTATTACGTTTCAAATCTGTCCACCACCTCCTTTTGAGTGTTGTAAATATTTGAACACAATAAAACTATTCTACTCTGTTCAAACAGACCCTTCTCCAGCTTTGAGTGGGGCGTGTCGAGTATCGTGCGAGGCGCGAATAATCTCGGCCGATGTACATACCTGCCCGCGGAGCTCCACCCGCGCCATGGCGACCGATTTTTATCGGCCAGGCATCCGTATCCTTTCGACCCAAAATACACGGCTCGAGTTTCGGGCGAAGGGTCAAGTGGGCTCTCTCTTCGATTAACCCCGAGTCGAGAACCAATAAAGCGATTCCGCCAAAAGAGAAAGAGAGGGGAGGGGTGCATACAAAAAAAAAGTCAGGATTCACCGGTTTCGTAATGACGTGTTTCTTCCGCTATCCATTGTGGCGGTTTGCCCCTGACACGCGGGTGGAAATCGGCGAGCCGTTGTCGCGCGACAGAAAGTGGAGCACTCGAATGCGGGGATGTTTTTTAATTAAATAACGGACGGGGCAACCTTTAAATTCTAATTAAAAACCTTTCTACCCCCCCTTTGTGCTTTGCCGAGTGTCTTTCGCTTTGCTCGCCGCTTCCTCCCGCGCTCTTCCCTCTTTTACACGTGGCTTTCACTGTTACATCTGTGGCTTTCCGACTTCAGGGCCCATGAACATTCGGAAATTGTTAATTGTGGAATCTGCTTGTTTGTTCGGATCTTATGAATTTGTTTTTGTGCTAAGCCGTGTGGAGCAAAATGCTATATTAAAATTACACGCGGTGACTTTATCACCGCGAGTTCAAACTGGAAAAATAAACGAAATAGTAAAGTAACTAGTTAATTTTTAATTCTTTATTAATCTCATGCATTATGTTGCATACGTATTTGTAACATTTTAAGAAAATATTTATCTCTTATTTTGTAATAATGTCAAATAAATTTGTAGGTATTACAGCCTTAATTATTAAGTTACGTTTACAGTAAATTTTTCATAGTAAAATATATTGAAAGCAATTAAAAAAGCAAAGAAAACCCGAAAAATTATTTCTTTATTTTGCAAAAATGTCTGAATTTAAAGATTTCATATACAGAACAAAATTGATACATCGGATTTAACGGGTGTTAAATTTGATTATTAAATGTTTGATAGTTGCATTCAATTTTACTACGTTTTTTTAGTAAAATTTGTTAGTCACTACTAATTGTTATGATTTTTTCAGTATACCTTCGCTTTAGTAAAGTCTCTAATACCTTTTAATGCTCCTTTATTATCTGTGTACATTAAGCTTTCGCTTCTCGACGACAACGAAATTGTTTATAGTTGACTGTAATTATTTAATTGATTAAAATTTATGTACGTAATTTTTATAGTCTGAAGACGTCACTAAATTAAAGATTCATATTGTTTCGTCTATCTCAAAATAGAATAGTATTTTTTCACTATTGAAATTATTTACGACTGGAATTAAATTATGCCTGATCCATACGAAGTTATAAAGATTTGTTTAGGCTTCCCTCTGTTATAAAAAAACAGGGCGGATAAAACGTGTTCCATGATACGTGAGAAATAGGAAACGATAAGAAATACTCGGTATATAGATAACAGTACCAACTGTAGCTAATGTTTTATAGATTTCTTTCCTGTTCTGTGTGCTGTTCCACGTTCGCGCTTGATCCTGCAACGTTTCAGACTTCCAGACGTCTTTATTTGTTTTATTTATAGTTACATTATTCTTCCCCGCCGCGAGTTTCAAAATTTACGTCGATTTTCTATTTCCCGTTTTCCAGCCATTACTCCCTATAGGATTTCATTGATTTTTAAAGATTACACACGAGGCGCATCCCTGAGCGCTGTAAAAACGGAAAATTATCGCTGTTCCGAAAGTTTTGTTTTACGGCTGACCGAAACTGCCCTTTTCCACTTACTGAAGATTTTTTCTGGCTTCTCAAGTTCCTTTACAATCTTCGCCTTGGAACATCTTGCATTTTCTTTCTCAAATCACCCCCCATAAGCTTCTACTTATTACGTCCTATGTTTCTTCCAACTTTCCTTTCCGCGCTTCTTTATAGCCACTTCACTCGCGACCGGGACTCATCCTCCTTTCATTTTACATTTCCACCGGCGACGTCTCTCTGCTTTGACACCATTTGTGCCTGTCCAATGTTTCCCAGATAACCCATTTCTCATCATCTTTTACCTTCGAGCCGACACTTTTAATCTCGCGAGCCATCAGCACATCTCCCCATCCACGTGATTTCGTATAATTCGACACGAGGGCGTAAAAATTATTCGCAATAAAAATAATTCGACAGAAGTAAAAGAAAATTCTTTTGTAAAAAAAGACGCTGTACTGAAGTTCGCGTTTAGCTCTTTGTTATCGATGTCTGAAGAAATCATCAGCTTCCGGGCGGAATCCAGTGCGGCCATTTATCTCCAATCAGCCGAACATCTCCAAATCTTTTCGATCACCCCCCGCTCGATCATTCGGCCATTTCGATAGCTCGGCTCGCTATCCCGACGTCATAATTAATCATTATCCCGCGCGAACGGACCTACTCCACCGAATCGCCGTTCCTTCAAAATCGCTCCCCTTTAATCTTATCGCTCCGGATCTTTCCAGTCGCGAGCCTCCTGTTTACCCCCTCTCGACCCTCTCTCTCTCACTCTAGCGAATTTTTCTATCCTCTGTTCATTTCTCGCTTCCTCCTCTCCCACTCCAGACTTAGCCGTCTCTCCCCTTTCTCTCTCACTATCTTCCCTCTTTCTCTCTCTCTTTCTCTCTCACTCTCTCTGTCTCTCTCAAACACACACACACACACACACACACACACACTTTATCACTCTTTCACATTCTTTCTAACTCTCTTTTCCACTTTCACTCGTACTGTCTCACTCTCTCGCTCTCTCTCTCTCAATCTCACTCCCTGATTCACTCATTCTCTTTCTATTTCTCTCTACCCCTCTTTCTCTTTCTGTACGTCTTTCTCTTTTTCCATCTCTATTTGTCTGAAAGAATCTCTTTCTTTTTCTCTTTCTCTCTCTCTGAATTTACATCTCTCTTTCTCTCTATCTCTGTTTCTCTCTAAATATCTACTCTATTTCTCTCTCTCTCTCTCTCCGACTTTCTCTTTCTGTTAGTATCTCCCTCTCCCTCTCTTTATCTCTACTTCTCTTTCTCTGTCTGCAAGTCTATCTGTCTCGCTCCCTCATTCTGTGTTTACGCGACTACGAGAGATAGAGCGGTAAGACAGACTGGCGACGAGGGGGGAGGGGAGGGACGAGGGGGCGACGAGGTGAGGCGCCGGTGGCGCTACGGTGGCGACTGGGCGAACCGAGCGCCCGGCGCCCCTCGATCGAATTCCCGATTGGGTGGGAGCGCCTCGGCGGCGGAGATAGCCCCTCCGGCGGCGCGGCGCGCGGACGGGGTGTGGAGCGCGACGAAAACCGAGAAACACGCGAGAAGCCGCGACGAGGACCCGCACACCTTCGACGCCCTCGAGTGCGCGGTCGAGAAGTCGACCCGCGGGGCGCTGTAAACAGCGCGAAACAGAGAAGGCAAAAAAAAAATCAGTAGTACGAACCCGGCTGTGGTCAGCCGCGCGCGCGCTCGCATTTATATCGGAGCGATAAGGCGCGGCGCGGCGGATTTTTACGGCCTTCGGATTTCTCCGTCTCTTTTCTTCCCTTACGCGTGTGTGCGCGCGTGTACAAGCGGGTCTTTATTGCCGGCCGCGCGACGACGTCGTAAACGCTTCGCGCGGCTAATACGACGGGCGGGATTTATCATTTATCGGGGGCCGATAATAAGGCCGCTCCGTGCGTTGGAATGCGACGCGCGGGCCGGGGAGGGGAAGGGTAGGAATTTTCGGATTGTTTGTGCAAGCGGGGGGACGTGCCCACTTCCGGGGTTACGAGGCGCGCCGATCTCGTCGTTGTTTTTGTTGGCGAGTTTTATGCGGGGCGAGGCCTCGCGATTGATTAATAAAAACCTCCGGGTTTTTAATGGATTCGTTTATTAGACTCTTTTATTAATTCGCCGTTATCGGACTTTTCTCGGACGGTGGTAGGGGATTGAAATGTTTTAAAATTGGACAAACAATTTCGCTTTTTAATTATCGAATTTATATATTTTAATTCGGCTAAAAGGGAGTATGCAGTATTTTTTACTCATTCCTGTGCTCTGAGTATGAAGAATGCGAAAAATGTATGTGCGCGGTAAATTTTCAAAAAGAATTTCATTTACTTTACGCTTATATATGCATAGTTGCGAAAAAAACGAATACTTTAATAATTGTAAAAATGAATATTAATTTTACTTTTTACACTTTTGGATCTACATTATTAATAATCAATTGGATTATTTGGATTTTGAAATTTGAATCTTGAATTATTGAAAAATTTACTTGTAGTCAATAGTATTTGTTCAATCATGATAAATCGACTATTACGATTCCGAAATTATGCAAATTGATTCAAAGGTAATTTGCAAGGAGTAAACCTCAATTCATATTCCTTGAAAAATGGAAGAATATATATACCAAAATTTATTAATCATAGTGTATTCTCAAATTTAATTTACCAGGGTTGAAGATACTAAAACTTCATTTAAAGTAGATTTTATTGCAGGAGCGAAGATTCTGAAATTTAATAATGAATCGTAAAAAAATTTTTTATTTCAAGAAATTATTCTTTTATAATCCCCATTTATATTTTAATGTAAAACTTTAAGAGAGTAACTATTTTTTAACGAATATTTACGGTTTACCAGGTAATTTATTTTTATGGTTACGATCCTTTAAAGTTTGATATACAAAGTTTAAAAATTTCATATTTTTTAATTATAATACTTTCTAATTAAACTTTTAAAGTTGTTTTTCATTTCTTGAATTCTTATGTGTAAAACGCATTTAATAATATCATAAAAAGTAACAAAATAAACACCTCGTTAAGTTTTGTTGAAAATAGGTAGTTAACAAATTTTCAAAGTTTAGCTTTATGTCAAAACTCTTTATTATTTGCAAAATTATATGACCGGAATTATTTCTTTATTTTTCCAAATCAACAAGCAAATATATCAACAGAAGCACTTCCGAAAAAAATCAGAGATGTTGAACACCAAATTAAATTGTTAAAATTTTATCAGCTTATTTAATGATAATGTTATTAAAATGTGCAATGTTTTGCAATTCTCTACAATTTTTAAAGTCATTCTAAGATCTGGAAACCCAATCCTCCAACAATACCAAACTTAAACGCATCAATCCCCATAAAAATGACCAAAAGCTCGAGTAAATCGCACCCCCGCCTCGCCGAAAGCAAACTCCGCCATAAAAGTGCCCCCACGCCCTCCGCAAAACTCGCGTACCATCGAGCAACAGCGTAAAATCTCGTTGCACCGCGGGCACGGCGCTCATCCGCCCCCAGGAGCAGTGTATACGTATATATATATATACGTCGCGAGGCGGCCGCAGCGCGCCTTTACGCGGCGGCGTAAAAATCGAGCGCCGCGGGCGGGGGCCCGGCGTGTGTGCGCGCACTGCACACCGGGGACACGCGACGGCGGCTGCCCTAGACCTCCTTACTCCGCCCCCGCCGGCGGACTTAATAAAGCCGGCGCTCAAAGGGGCCGACCGGCACGCGACGGAATTTTTCTTCGTTACGCGGTCAGCCCCCCCCCCTGCATCGACTCCTTTCCGCGCGCGCACGAGTTAATTTGACGCGGGTTTCGCTAATTTACGGCCGAGAGAGCCGACGACGTCGCCGGCTTGATTGTTTAGGGGAGTGACGAAAAAATGCGGGGTGATGTTTTTCTTGTAGGTTTTTGAGGATGTTAGGGGTGAGTTTATTTGTGGTAGTCCTGTTTACGTCGAAGGGACTTTCATAAGTATGCACGTAAAGAGAAAGATTTTTGAGAAAGAAAAAGTTGTGTTTTAGTTGGAATATGATCATTGGTTTCTACCTATTTAATTTATTTATTTTATTGATTAATTTTCTAATTAACCATAAGTTGACCAGAATATGATTGATTTTCTGGTAATTGGTCAACTTATGACAAAAATTCTGACCAGAAACCTTGCGTACTGGAGTCAGTTTCTGTTTATAATCAATTAAATTTTAAGCTGCTATGATAAATGCTACGATTAAAAATATCTTTAATTTATTAAAATACTTTTGTATATTGCCCCTCAAATTTTTTAAAGAACAAAATAAGTAAAAATAAGTTTCGATATCGTCAAATAAAAACTGTCACCTCGCTAAAGCTCGGACAGCAAACTGCACCGCGGGAATAATCGCCTATTTTATTCCCTTTGTGCATAAATACTATTTTATTTTGGAAATTCTTTTATTTTAATAGAACTTCTTTAAATAGACTTCAGTATTGAACGGTAAAGTTATCCAGTGAGAATTTTTAGTGATTCGCCAATTTTCACGGAAAAATTGAATTTTTTTTAATTGGAACGGTATGTTTGCTATATTTCAGATCCATTTAAAAAATAATTGGAGATCTTTTTTAATATTTTTAAATAAAGTTTTATATTAGTATTTTTTTGTATAAATATAAGATAACGGAATACCCTAAGCTTAGCATTTTAATAAAAAAATTTAATAAAATATAATATATCGCTTGTAAAAGAAGAAAGAAAAATTCACTTACGTTGTACTTGTTGAACAATATACAGACTGTAATATTTTATTAAAAAATAACACGCCGGCGGAACACATTTGTTTCCATAAAACCGACGCATTTCCTTTAACTGCGAGGGCGTTTAAAAAATGTATAGCCTCTATTACAAGATCGCCTCTTAACTCTTCATTGGTCTATTGGGGGCTTGTCAAGCCGACTAATTTATATCTCTAAAAGGAAAAGTAATCGTTACATCGGGCAAGAAATACATATTAACAATACAGTCTGCAATATATCCCTTTCAAAATTAAAATTTCCATTAAAAAAAAAAAGCAGCTTCGAAAGCTTAAAGGGAAATTTATTAAAAAACTTCTTGGAGGTGAAGGGTAGACTTGAAATATTAATTGCGCAATTTTTAATGTAAATATTTTTCTATAAAACATGTGATTTTTCCAAGGCTCATAGCAATTTTCTCGCATTTCCAGTATGTCTTTCATCCCAAATAATTCCATCGCAATTCCGCGGCGGGGCCTCTGCGGCATTAGAAGCGCCGGGGGCGAGGTCCCCTAAAATTTCGGGCGCACCCCTGGGGAATCGAAAATTTCGCGCGCGCCAAAAAGGCCGCGCCGTCCGAGGGCTATAAGTATACATTCGCGGGAGTCGCGCGAATTATTAAGGCCGGCGGAGCCGGGATCGAGGCGTGTCGCTCCCTTCATACTCGATCGTCGAAGGAAGGGTAAAAACTCCGGGGCGCACGAAAGGCTAACGCCGCCGCGGCTCCATTATGCGACGCGCCGGCCCTCCAGACTCCTTCCTCCCCTCCCCCCCTCGTCCTCGATGACCTCCCGCTTCTTTTTCCCACCCCTGCCCTCCTTCTGCCGTGTGTTTTTTTGCGCGCACCTCTCGAACCCCGGGTGAAAAAGACAACAGGCCACCCCAGCGACGTTGTGTATCGCTCGCGCGAGCGCACCCCTTTGTCTCGCCCCGGCGGAGCGCGGATCTTATCTCGGCGCTCCTTACGCGCCGCTCGACTCCCCCGGCGACGCCGTTGAAATTTTTTTATTGAGAAATTCCGAGTGACGCTGAGTGTGTGCGTGAAAAAATGTTGAAGAGAAAAGTGTAAGAGTTTGTCGCCGGTACGACGCGCGTTTAAAATCTTGTGTTTTGTGTTGAACCGTGGTATATCGCGGGTGAAACTTTGCGGGAGTTTTTTATTTCTCAAAACACTTTTCAAGTCTACAAATGATTTTCTTCTGGGTTGGATTCAATGTAATCTAAAGAGTACATGAAAGTGTTGTGATTATCGTCACACAAATGCATGTAATTAATATAGGCACTATATTTCGTTTAAATTTCAATTTCAAACAAAATATCCTGTTATTTTTAGATAAATTGAATGTATTTTAAAAAATGTAAAGTACATTACAAGATTGTAACAGTATTAAATCGTTTTATGTAAGATTTTAAATGACTAATAAAAACTTGTTAATTATTTTTTACTACTATTTTTAAATTTATAAATTTTTTATTCACATTTAATACAAGGGCTTTGCTCTTTAAAAATAAATAAATAACTTACAAAAACAGTGTGCAATTTACGTCTCTTATTAAAAGCGTGTCTTAACATTGGAAGGATTATGTTGAAACTGTAAGGAACATTTAGTTATGCCAGTAAGATGAAGGCAAGTTTAAAGTCCAATACATAAAATTTTCAAATCCACAGTTCGGTAAAGGTATGTTTCAATTATTTACGCTAAAAGTTTGAATTTCACATTTTATCGTTATCTCAGCTTCTATAATACGAGTGGAGTTCGTGAAAAACGTAATAAAAAAAGAGGCGCAAATCTTCCATAAGAATTTTTCTTTTACATATGATGTTTAATCAAATATAACTTTCCAAGAAAAAAAGATGAAACTCAAATTGTAGATACTTGTTTTTTATGGATTCTGTATATTTTACAGAAATAGAGGTATAAAAGATAAATAAGCAAATTAAACTTCTTTTGCAAATTCTTGAACATTAACGAACAGCAGTCTTGAAAATATTAAGCGTTGACCCTTCCTAATTACGCCATCTTTATATTTCGATAAAATAAAATATATCGAAAAACTTCAAGTTCCAAAAATGGATCCATGAAAAAATATACTTTACAGTCAAAGTGCATTTTAGCTGTGCCAAACTGTTATGCGTTTCGAATTCCCTAATGGAAAAAAAACGTCAAAATAGCATTACGGTAAAACTTATTGCTCTCGTTATCCCCAGAAATCTATTATTTAGAGAAAACGCGTGCTTCAGTGCTATTACATTTCGAGCGGCTATTTGGATGACTTTAATGCACCAAACGCACGAAAGTATCGATTTCCGCGCATCGCGCATTCGCACAAAGAGAATCCTTTTCATTAATTAATTCGCCCTGCCTCTCGAGCGACGATGTTATTCAAACTTTCCCGTATGAAAAAGTAAAAATAATAAAAATGTTTAATTCTCGTTCCGATCGAATGCTTTTCGAAACAATCGCTCCAAAAGGAATTTCATCCAGCCGATATCTTTGATCTTCCGCGGCGAGGTTTGCTCGCGTGGGTTTCGATTAAAATAAAATTATACAGTCTAGCCGCTCCGATCCTCCTCGAACGCAATTTAAGCGGCCGGTTTCGAAAAATAATAAACAAGTCGATCAGCGCGGGCATTTTATTCGAAAAGAGAGAGAAGGACAGAAAGGAGGATATCTCGTTTCGTTCTCTATTTCGCGCGGAATTACACGAAAATCCGACCGACGACGATTGACATAATTTTCGCGCTATTAATAATAAACGCCGCGGCGTTTGAGCCGCGAATCCCACCGCTGATCCCGCTGTCGCGCGTTTTTAAAGCCGGCGACACGCTCGCTCGGAAAATTGCGCCAATCGTAAATATCGTCCGATTACGGCGTTGATTAAATCGTTTCGAGTACAAAGCGCTTTGTGTATTATCTCCCTCCCTCGCCGCGCCGCCTACATTCTGTTCGACGAGTTTGCTTAAATAATAAAAGAATTAGCCCCGGCCGACGGGGGGAAAGCTTTAATTCCGGCTGATTTTTCAAGGGTGTAGTCTACAAGGGGCGGACTTTTTTTTACAGTCGGGGTGGTGGGATCTGGTACAGGGAGTCAATATTTTCTCGGGAAATTAACCCTCCGCCCCGCATTCCGGGCGAAGCCGACGCGAGAGTTTCGATGTTTTCGTTTCCCGGTTACCCGAGGTCTTCCTTTAGCGGCCCGTTCGTTTCTCATCGTTTATCCGCACAAAAGAAAATTTACGCGCCGACATTTTTCTCGGCGAAAGCCCGCGATTTCCCCACGAAATTATTCCTTCCCGGCGATTCACCCCGTACCCTTTTTATCTGCTCCGCGCTGTGTTATACCTGCTTCGCTCGTTTCGGGCTTCGCGTGTATGTCTGTATCGGGGTATCGTTCGTTACGGGTCGGAAATAATTTTCCGCATCTGGAGGTAATTTTTCGGGGTGTTTTACGATTATCATTTTATCCGCCGGCGTTGCATATTTTAGCAAAAGTTTTCGTTATATTAGCGAGGTAGTGTTTAAAAATAAAAGTTCGGAAACGGCTAAAATTTTAGGCGAATGCGCAGATGCAGGGGAGCATAAAAATATTTTTGTTAGATAAAAACTGGGGCAGTAAATACAGCTTCTATTTTTCAGTAACTCCTTTATTTTTCTGTTTGTTGCGAAATAAAACTCCTCAATCACAGCGCGCACAATTTTTTAATGCACTATTTTCCGCGGAAATATTTTTAAGAAATCCACATGTTGCATGTTTTGTAAATCAAAATACATTTTATAAATTATTGCAACATTTTAAAGATATGCATTATGTAATACGTAATTAAACCTGCACACATTTTAATTACTTACAAATTAATTAAGCATTTACGTATCATGAATAAAAAATGAATCTGTTACATTTCAATATAACAAATTCAATTTTAAAAAAGTAACGTTAGATGTGCCATCCATTATTATGTAAGGAAAATAAATATTGTTGACAGTACTTTTTACTTTTGTATCTGTAGTCATTTGCTTGTTACTACAAATATTTTTCTAGTCATATAGTCGATGAAAGAAAGTAGGAAATAGTGACATTTGATTGCAATTATTGAATAAAATAGAATATTTATTTCTGGTCGAGCATCAAGGAAGTTCTCGAGATGCCACAATGAGACACTCGCTCCAAAAATTCACCCTCAACCTCCCTCGTGCCGAAATATGCGATGGTTGCGGGCGACTAATTTCTCGGCGGAGCAGCGACGATTCACAACTCGGAGAATCATTAATTTCGTCTTTCCCGCGAGGGACCACTGCTGGATTTTCCACGGATTATCATGCGCCCAGGTCCGAGCGTTTGGGAGCGTGGGTTTTATTTATCGGCCGGACGCGTGCCGTCCCTTGTCGGCACATTATTCCTCGATTTTTCGGCGCGTGCGTTGCTTTTTGATCTGAAGGTACTTCAAGCCGAGCTTACCGTTGGCGCTGCCAGCAATTCGATTGTTTGGGATAAGAGAGGACTTAGTAGTTCGCGGAATAAAATGGGATATCTGAAAATTTTGCGATCGAAAGGTTAAACTTTCAAATGTGGAAAAGTTAAAAATCACTCGATTTGAATAAACGTGGAAGCTGCTGGATTGACTTAATTTTCAGTTCCTAGCTTCGAGGGATGATTTACTCCAACTGAGTATTTTTTACTCTCTTCTTATTTTCTACGAATTTAAAGAGGAGCACAAGGCAAATCTTTGTAACGAGGAAAAGAATGTATTTTTAAAATAAATATGATGTGCTCACAAATATTATAAACAATTTCAATAATCAAATGGAAAAATATAGATATTCTGTAGAATATTTTTTACTTTAAAAGTTATAGCTTTTTCTACATTCATAACATTTTTTTCTAGGAATAAATACTTTTTCCATATACCGTATGAAAGGCGATCTGCTCTTCAGAAAAATCGACGCATTGTACGAATAATGGAGTATTGTTATAACGAAGCTTTTCGCGAAATTCGCCATTTATGATTTATTGTTACTTAATTATCGAAAGATGCATACAATTCAAAGTTTTCTCTGTAATTTAAAACGCAACAACAAATATACGCCCTGAAACTGTACAATGAAGCTGCAGAAATGAGTATAATACTACGCATTAATTAATTTTAATGCTGAATCAATTTTCAAGTTATTGTAAAACCACATTAATATACAGAAATGCACAAATTTACAAATTCAAGTCCGAATTTGCCATGCATACGCACACGAAATCCAATGGAATAATTTGATTAAATTATTAACAAGCCACTTAAAAACAAATTACAAGTTCCACGAAATTGTAATCAGTTCCCCAAAACACATCCAACAGTAAAAAAAATTCGCAATCCATCGTACGGGAAGCACACACTTCACCAAAACATCGGAATTTTTCCGAAATCGCATCCCCCTCATTTCCCCGCGCGCAGCTGTAAAAGCAAATTGCCGAACACTCGGAAAGCCGCGAATTTGCAATCAAAAGCAATTCCGTCGCTCGCTGCATCAACTTTCCCGGCGCGATAAGCGAGCATTATTAAATCCACCTCGTTCCGGCGCGCTACTTACCGCCTCGTTGAAAATTGATACAACTTCCCGACGCCGGCGCGTTGCACCGGCGCGAGTACAGCGCAACGAGGGAATTGGCCGCGCGGCCCGAGCGCGAGAAATAATATTCGACGGCGAAGCAGGCCCGGGATATACTCCCGGGGAAAAATAATATTTCGACGCCAATTAGCGCAGCGATGGGAACGAAGGAGGGGGACGAGGGTCTGATTGGGCCAATTATTTTGTTTTATCAGCGGCCGATAGAGTCTCTACGAGGTTTGCTCTCCGGCGCCTTTTTTCCAGTTTTTCGCTCTCACTCTCTCTTACACTCAATCTCACTCTTTCTCTCCCTCTCTCTATTACACTCACTCTCACTCTTTTTCTCTCTCGCTCACTCTCTCACTCTCTTTCTCACTGATCCTCTCTCACACTCCCTCACTCTCTTTTTCACTGATCCTCTCTCACACTCCCACTCTCTCATATAACTTTATCTATCTCTCTCTTTGTCTCTCTTTTTTCGCTCTCTCTCTCTCTTTCTGTCTCTCTTTTTCCCTCTCTCTCTCTCTGTCTCTCTTTTTTCCCTCTCTCTTTCTTTTTTCTCTCTCTCTGTCCCTCTCTCTCTCTGTCTCTCACTCTGTCTCTCACTCTGCCTCTCACTCACTCTCTCACTTTCACTCTCACTCTCTCTCACACTATCTCTCTCTCTCTCTCTCGCACTTACTCTCTCACTCTGCGTGTTTGCTGGCGAAGCATATACGGCGCGAGGGCGAGCCGTTGTCCGCGGCGAGGGTGTCGCAGGCGCTCGTGTGTCGCTTTGTTTGTTCGCAAGGAAAACAGGCTGACTGGATCAATTACGGGGCTGGAGAGCGCCAGGACCTCGGCTCTCCTTTAATCTCCTGGTAAACGGAGTATTTTCCGTCCGATATTGGATACATTGAAGATGTTATATCTTGTCCTATTTTAATATTTAAAAATCTCACGTCGAGATCACTATTTTTTGCGGGCTAAACTCAAAATCTAAAAGCAATTTTTAGTTAAGTTAAATTATGGTATAATTTGGACATAGGCTGGTGGCCGTCATAGACGTGATACCGGCAGCCCTGCTTACAAACACACGGAAAAGGTGCAAAGGGCTTTTAATAACAAGGTTGGGTCACAAAGTTACTTCAGAGAGATTGAAGTTGTATCGGTAAAACTTGTAATGTTAATGAATTTTAAAAGTTTTTATATCGCTTTTATTTATATTGGATCACTATATTATAGTTTTTCAACGTCATTAGTAACATTCTTTAAATGTTAGTAACTTTTTTATTCACGGCATATTGTGACCTGCAATCTCACCTACCAGTTTCAACTCACACCCATAAAGCAGGGTCTGCTGAAGGTTAATCGTAAGAAAAAACTGAATGAGGACATTTTTTCTCCACACCCCCTCTCCCTCTCAATCTCTTTAGCTTCCCAAAAAATTAACGCTTTTTTAAGTAGATTTTTCCAGAAAATGTCCCACTCCGAAAGACCTCCAAGTGCGCCTTAAGAAGCGTACCTCAAAAAAAGAACTGGTAAGCATCCCGTTCACTTAAAAATAATTTTATTTACCCTTTCCCGAACGACCAGCCACCCTAAGCTGACGTCATCAGCGCGCCTAATCACCCGAGAATCATTAATATTCTCGCCCGAGCGCCGCGCGGCTTAAGAATCGCGCGGCCCGAGCAATTACCCGCCTCCGCGGCGACAATTACTCGCGCTCGAGGTGCAAACGAGAGAAGCGAAAGGAAAAAAAAAAGAGAGAGGAGCGCCGGTCCGCCTAATCCTGCCCGACGAACAATGGAGACCCCGCGCACGTGTCGCTGTCCCGCGTACACCGCGATCGAGAGCAAAGGAAAAAAGAAAGAGAGGAGAGAGAAAAAGGCGGGGTGGCGCGCGCGGCATCGATGAGACAAAAGGAGCTGCGCGCGGAGCTCGGCGAAAACCACTTCCGAAAATGAGTCCGGCATTACCGCGGCGGCTTTGAGCGAGTACCCCCGGCCAACACTTGTCCGCCGCTGTTGCAGCCTCCCCTCCTCCCCCGGGCGTTTTGTCGCGGCCGAGCCCTTTTACCGGCTTCCAGCCCGACGGCTACAATCGCCTCTTGAAAGATCCCTTTTTCGCTCGCCCGCCGCGCATAACATTACGCCGCCGAGTGCGCCGCGGACGACGGCGACGACTGCGCGCGACCGAGCTCTCGCGATGCCTCGCTACACCCGCGCGAGTTTAGTGCCGTGCGCGCTGGCTTTGAGGAGGGCTGCAGGGAGGTGTTTTCGGATTTTTCGGCGTCCGAAGGCGAGGGCTGGGGGATAGCTGTTCGGAGGATAACATTTTTATGGGTTTTCGAGGGGAATTCCTTACTCTCTAAATTTTAATCAGTGATAAGTCCGCAACTGATTCAAATAAGTGTATATATGTATACACTGCAAAATTAGTGAATATTCACTGTAAAATATAAGTGAATTTTATTTTACTATTTATTAAGTAAATATTCACTTATTTTGCAGTGTATATACATTTTTTCGGAACAGTTGCGGACTTATCACTGAATAAAATTTAGAGAGTAGGGAAAGAAACTGTTGGACAATAGCTACTGCAAAAATTACTGGAAATTACTAAAAACTACTGGTGAAATAAATGAGTACAATAATTAAATAATAAATTAACAACTACTGACTACCCGGGTAGAATTTTTTAATAGTTGAGCACAAACTAACCAGTTACACGACAAATAACGGTTAGTTTTGCTGGTGAAATTTTGGCCCTAAATGTAAAGATTTAACGACATACTGAATTGGATTTTGAAATTAGGAAATTAACAGTAATAATGTCCATTAAATGATGATCTTCTAGCTGTTCTAAAATAAAATATTTAATTTAACTCCTACCTAAAACCGTACCAGTAATGGCTATTTTTAATAGACATTATTTACTAGATAAACTCTAGCTTGTTGGGCATTAAAAATGTCGACATTTCTGTTAGTGTATGTTCAGAAATATTCCTAAACAGTTTACTTGCACTGACTAACAGTTAGTCAGTAGTTTTTAATTTTTATTAAAATTTAAATACTTTATCAGTGTTTTATCAGTAGTTCATCACTAATTTAGTAACTAATTTAGTAGTAGTAGTAGTAGTTCATCAACAATTTATCGGTATTCATCGTTAGTTTATTAGTAGATCATGAAAAATTTATCCGTAGTTGATTACTACTTTATTTTCGTAAGATCGATAGAATAATTTTATTTATTAAAATTTATAAAATATTATAATTATTGTAAATTTGCAGGATCTTAAAAAAATCTTGGAAATTGAATTTTTAGAAATAAACAAATTTACAATACTAAATAGTCATTGCATAAGTTACACTTAATTCATTACATTCACTCCTAATAATTAATTTTCATGAAATCATGTCGCATTAACAAATAAATATAAAAATTACTACCCCATTTCGGGAGAGAATTAATCGAGATCAAGTGAGATATCTACTGAATGCTCGTTTGAACCCGTCGATCAGTGAAGAAAGTTTTCTAATCGCAGCAGGTAAAGTAGCTTCGTTTATACGGGGGCAAAGGGATTTTTAAAGCTCGAGCTATCTTTCGGAAAAATTGAGCGAGGAATGTGATAGCGTTGGCGGAGTTTTAACTACGTTGGAAACGAGTAGAGGAGACAAGATTAGTTCGGCATTCTCGTTTGAATGATTACACTTTGATAAAGTTAAGTTAGATTGAGTTGAAATTTCAAAATTGTTATAATCCCATTTGAAGCGGATCAAACCAGATTTCCCTTTTTCCATTAGTCAATTAATTTTCGCTGTTTTTTACAGCGATTTTCAAGTAGCTAATTTTCGCAATTAATCAACATCTTGTCAAATAAATGAAAAAAAAATATCAAAAAAAGACTGTCTTAATTTAGAAGAATTTCTTCAAAGGTTACATTAAAAATTGGTGTAGTAGTTAGTATTTTTGTAGTTTTTTTTTTAAATAAAAAATTAGTATAGTGATTGCCAAATTTTACTATAAACGTACCTACTAAAATTTAAAATAAATATCTATATTAAAATTTACTAATCACTTTACTGAGTTTTTATTTTTCGAGTTTGCTCTCTCTTTCGCAAAGACTGTACTAATTTTAAATGCAGTATTTTTTCAATGCAAAGAGTATTTCAAAAAAGCTCCCAAATCAGAAATTTTTCCGTTTGTGCACTTTCTTCCGCCTTTTAAGTTAAACAGAAACCTGGTACCAATTCGAGGCAATGGAGCAAGAACAAATGTTTGAGTTTTGATAAAAAAAAACTTGATTTATATAGGATGGATAAGACTCGTAAAATTTTTCGTCATAAATCGCCGTGTGTTTTTGCGTGGCAAACTTTCTTTCTGCTAGACTGCACGTGGCGAAAGTACAACAGAAACATATAATATAGTTTGTATAACATAACATTTCCCAGGAAGTTTCATTTATTTAATGCTGTTTAATTTTTTCTCCTTTGTTAAAAAGTTTATATAACTGCGATTTATACGTTTCAATTAATTATCCATTTTACTTGGAAACAAAGGGCTCGACGTCACAAATAGGCGCAGTGAATAGCCCTTTAATTACGTAATAAAGTATCGACGGGAATATCGGGGCTTTTTGTCTGGAGTATCGGAAAATTCCATTGGCATCTTGCTTCTTTGTAAGAAAATCTCATTCTTCTCCCGGTTGAGTAAAGAAAATAGGGAGAACTTGGGAACTGAAACGAGTTTAAAAATTCACAAAGTATATAAGTCTCCACTGTATTCACTTGACTTATGAGATTCTTCTCCGTCAAATAATTTTAGCGTCGAGTGGCGAAAAACAGAGTGATGCTGATGGAAGTTGGAATTCTATTACATTGATTTTGATCGCGGAAAAGAGGATAATGCTGTTTAAGCTTCGGGAAATTTCGTAGAAAAGATAGTTTTATAAATAAATTGCGAATTAATTTAGAAAAACATTCTGCATTTCTAACATTATTACCCCGTGCTTTTTAATAACAGAGTAAAGCGCTTCGTAAAAGTTTCATTTCCATCTTTTCGCAAAGTTAATTTCCTCGGGAAACCGAGGATTTCGTGTTTACATTTGCCGTAAGAATAATGACGTTGCAATGAAAAATTGCGTTTAATTTACCTTCAGTGTGCTTTGCCGAGAAGACACTTTACTGCAACAAAATTATATTTAAAAATGCTGTCTTTTTTAATTAATAATTTACGTAATTTTATTTTTTTTAAATTTTCTTTATCAAAATTTAAAAATTAGTATCCATTACTTGAATATGAATCAAGAGGTAGAACAATAAGGTCTGCCCTTCGCGAAATGGAGCAATAAAGTTTGCTTTTTTACCGCGGAATCCTTACATAGTTTATCGACTTCCATACACCCTTCCGGTTCGCGCTAACTTTCGGTGCATAATGTATGATCGAATCCAATTTCGTGGGTGCCGTCCACAATATCCTCACAATTTAGCAGTGAACATATTTTTCAAAAAAAAGCCGTAACCCAACAATTGTTTTTATAAATAAGGTACAAAGTGAATTTTAAATTATCTGCGTACAATGAATTTGTATAAACTGAAACGAATAATATAGGAAAATTTACTATAAATTCTTGGAGATGAATGGTATATTTAAAATATAATAAAAAATATTTATTTTTTTATTTATTAAACATCAAACAGGCTGAAAGTTCGATAAAAAAAAGAAAACTGTAAGAATAAAATACAAGACTTAAATTAAAGTAAAACACATTACTATCAATTACTATCAATTTTTATAAAATTAATAGTAATTTTTGTTGCACTTTCAGTGTATCCTGCATCTCAAATAATTTATAATAATTTTTTTTATTTATTTTTCTCAGTAAAATAATCTTCATTCGCATTCTTTTTTATTTTAATGCAATTAAAAAAAATTAATTTGTTTAAAGACACAATGTAATAATCCTACACAGTACGTCTACCAATTTAAAAATGTGTGAAAGATAAAGTGAAAAAAATGTTTCTATTGCTAATAAAATGTTTAAACAGCTCATCACTATGCTTTCCTATATCAATTCTGTTTTTATTTTTTTTTACTAACTGCAATTTATTATTTATACTGCAAAAAGATTAGCGTTCTAAAAACTTATACTCAATAATAATATGATTATATTTTTTTAAATAAATTGTAGTTTGATAAAAAAATAAATATTACATAAATGATGTCACGATAACACGATATAAAAATAATTAACTAAAATATCAGATCTCTCAACAAAAGCTCAATACTTTATGAATTAATTTATCCACATGAGAAAGCGCTTAAAAATTATGATAACTCGGTGCTCGGTAACCCTTTGGGTGTGCCAAACGAAATTTCCGCAAACGCCGATAAACGGCAGTGCGCGCAAACGGAAAAAAAAGGCGCACACCGCGTGGTATACACTGCGAAAATAATTTGACCGCGCGGCGCGTTTATCTCGCCGATGCGCTCCTCGCGGCCCCGGCGATACGCAATCACGAGGCGCGGCTCCCGCGAGACGACGGAACCGCCGAGCGCAGCATCGGCCGATGATTGCGGGCTGCACGCCGGCCGATCGACCAAAAAGATCGCCGCCCGATTGATTGGGCCGCTCTCGAGCCCGAAAAATCCGCTGATTTCTCGCGAGAGCGGAATTTCGACGCTGATTAAAGAGCCTTTCAAGTGAGGGCGGCTCCCCCCCCGGGGGCCGGTTGCGATTTTTTAATGGCGTCATGTTTTTTACACGCGCTGCCCCCGCCTGCGCTTTTTTGCGGGACAATGGAATTTCGCGGGATAATTGAACGAAAAATATTCATGAAATACCTCATTTTAGTCGCGTTTGGCGGAGCCGTAAATAATGCGAGGATGAAAAGGGTGTTGCGATATACTGTACTAAATTTATTTTTTATAAATTTTTGGTGTGAATGAAAAATAATAGTACGATTTCTAATTTTAAATTTAATTTTAATACTTATTTGTATTATATTTGACTGAAATATTTCTAGTGGCAGCGGTATTGATTCGAGGTTCTTTAATTAATTATTTCGCGTTAATTCATTGTATTATTCATTTTGCATAAATATAACTTAATTATGTAAATTTGACTCTAACGGTCTCATTGTTAAACGAAAATAAATGATAAGACCGACCCTAACAGCCAAACTAAATATTGTAAAAAGTTGAATCTTTTAAACAAAATGTTTTTATAACATTTTTTTCTATTAATAAAATCAAGTGAAAAATAGTAATAAGTGTTCATGTATACAACGTAGATCGCCACACTGATTATTGAGTGATTAATATTTGGTTGATTTGGATCTTTCATTTATCTGCCCTAATCTTTCATTTTTCTGTAACATCTTCCATTTAAGAAATAGAATATAATATATCAATCGGTCTTAATAAATCGATGGTTATATATCTTTTGGTAAGTCTGCAACTATCCGCACAAATTTTATCTATCGAGAATTAGCTACTGCACGGCAATGTTTTTTTTTTACTTATCATTGCTTTAATATTTATTTATTTTCAATTTATAACGACATATTTGCTGTACGCGGAAAGAAATTTTTTATAAAAAGTACTGATGTTTTGACGTAATCAACAATATTCTGTGACCTAAAGGATTTTGTTACATTTGGTGTAATAAATTTTATTTTAATAAAAGAAAAAGTTATAACTTTAAAAAATTTTACCTTATATTTGATAATTTTCTTAGTTACAATAAAATTTAATGAACACTCCATCTGTAACAAATTCCTGAGTTACAGAAAGTCCCTGGTTCCCGTCAAAAGACACTGAAATTTTCTCATCCTGTAGGTAATAGTAATTGAAGAAAATATAATTGACGTTCATTTAATTGATAACGGTAGTTAAATCATGGTTAATTAAATTAATACTTACAATTTCCGAGGGGTTTTGTTTCACCAATCAATAACGAACGTCTAAATAAAAATAAAATAAACATCGCTAAAACGATTGGGGTTTTAAAACAAACGTAAATTGACTTATTTTTAGAAATGATTATTTTAATAGGAATAAACTGCAATCCTTGTTTATAGAGACCATAATCAAATAGATTACAATCTTTTTTAGTAAAATACAAGCTATAAAATAAAATGAAAGCAATACAGATTATAAGATTCCCTGGCGCGGTATTCAGCAGCTGTACAGAACCGCTCACCGGGACACCAACTCTCGTCTTTTTCCGCGGACTACAAGCCGCGAGCTCGCAGATGGCGCCGACGGGCCGTCAGCTCGTCGAAACTTTCGCGAGCCCCTCGCCGCCCCCCGGAGCGCACGGAGCCCATCACCTTCCGGGCGCGCGAGCTAACCATTTTTGCATGACGGGATTTCGACAATAACCCGCGGCGGGATCCGCGGGACGCCCGAGCCCGAAGTGGCCCGCTCGATAAGGGGGGGAGGGGTCGCGGCCTCGAGACGTCGCGGCTAATATTGGTAAGTGAAACTTTACGGCTCGCGCGCCGGCAGCGAAGTTAATGGCTCCGAATGGCTGTTCTATCAAAATGTTCGTCCTTTTTTTTTCACTTTCCTGACTCGGGCTTTGCTCGCACTTTGACTGTACTTTATGCGATTATTGAGCTACACCGAACGGCCGTAAAATACGCAAGCTGCGGGGATAGAAAAATTAAGGGGAATTCCTTTTTTTCGGAAGGTAATTTACGTTTAGCCGTGAAATTTAGACATTTCTTTAAAGGTAAGGAAGTTTTCTTGATTGATAAAGGGATATCTTTATAAATCTATTTTGGAGCTCTTTCATTGAGGAGATACTACTTTATCAAAATGATGTTTTTCTCACTCAAGGACTTTAATGTCTTAAAAAGAATATTTTCCATAAATTTTGAGGAAAACTTCATTATTAGGAATTGTTGATAAAAAATTAAACATTTTTTCTGGCTGATCATTTACTGATCTGATCAAAATCTCATCGACACAAAAATTGCCATGCTTCGATGCTTCATTCCGTAGCGTGCATGAATGTCTTTCACATGGATTTCTGATCGTTTGAGAAGATTCAAAAAAGCAAATGTTCAATCGGAATAAGGCTTGGACTGATGCAACATTTACGTCCATAAGTGTATAACAGAAGTTGGTCAGATTTTGACCTGAAACTATCACCAGCAAGTAAGATTTCTGGTCAAAACTTTTAACAGAAATTGATGAATTATCAGAAAGTTAACCATTATTCTGGTGAACCTATGCTTAATTTTGCTTAATTTTTCCATCTGTATAAATCAACACTTTTATGAAGTTTACTCTCGTTTTATAGTATCGGCCACAATGAATTGGGTACAAAGGTGTAGGCGTTTACTCGGTAGAGGTGGAGGTTTCTGTTACACTACTTGCATATTTATAAAGCGTAGTGCTGAAGATGCCCAAATTATTAATCTTGATACTTTAATAGTCCTTTAGAAAGTTTTTGGGAAGTAATTACCACGATGAAAGTTAGCCGGGTCAATTATAATTATTCAAATGGAATATTGTCCCAAAACTCGACGTAATTAAAATAAGTCGTGCCCTATCCAATTTGAAAAGCAAATCCAGAGGCGGGACCACACGGCAATTAACGCTACAACCGTGACCGAAGAATACGCGCCGACTGTATACCTCGCCACAAAATAAAACACCCGAAAAAGCGTAATAAACGACAAAAAAAGTAGCACCACGGAATCTCCTTGAAATCGAGTAGCCGACAAATGAAAAGCTCTCGAGGCGGCGCCTCGGAGAATTTCGCGGTGGAAGGCACGTTTCCCGCTCCCACGTCTCTCTCTCTCGCTCTCGCTTCAGGCATGCCGCCACTGGAGGTTACAAATTTCGCGCAGCCTATCTCCGCCAGCTACTTAGTGTAATACCTTTTCCATTGCTTATAACCGCGGAAATTCCGCGTTAAGCCGGTCTCGGTTAATTTTCGCTCGGCACTAACCCTTCACCCCGCCGCGCCACCCCCCCCGACAGCTCCACCCCTATCCACCCCGCGCGGCGGAACTAGGAGCCGGCGGGTCCCTGTTCAGCTGCTCAGCGATTTCGCCGATGCACTCGCCTGCTAAGTGGGAATCTTTGCTCGAGATAAGAAAATTTTAATTTGCACGTTAGATACGGGGTACACGGCTTGGTTTATCGCACTTTATGGAAGGGGAGAGTCTTGAATAGTTATCGTGGCGAAACAGTGTAGATAATTGTTAAATGTTTATTGCCAAGGTTTTCATAATAACGTTAGTTCCTTTTCCAAATCTATAAAAAAGTTAGTACGATTATTTCAACTGAAAAACAAATATTACACTAAAATCACAATGTGTTAATGTACTTACTTAATTTAGTATGAAATGAATATGCTGATTGAGGAAATTGGTATTGGAGAATTTACAATATTTCTAGTCATAAATTTCATTTACCAGAAAATTAAAAAAGTTACCACAGCCTAACACAAAAATTTAACAGAACTGCCGAACAAAATTTACTGAAAGATATTTTTATTTTTAATATGATTCTAGAAATGTTTGCTTGTCAATTCTGGTAATACTTTTGGTTTAGCTAAACTAAAATTTAGCAAAAGAATGTTGTAAATTTTCTGTTGTACATTCATACGCGCAATTAATTTTGGCAAATTACTTATCGAATTTCTTATAGTTAGTACAAGGTTTGATTTTAGTATGAAACAAAAATTCTGCATTTTTTGTACCTTAAAACACTAACTTCAATAGCAAAACGTCGACAATAAATAATAATTATCTAGTTACTCCTTTGGTTCACTGTTACATTCCATTACATTTCCAATCTACGATTATTTCTATGAATATTTCAGACTACCCTTCAATATAATATCATCCTTCGCTCCTTGGCTACAGTGCAATGATGTGATGTTGCAATAAACATAAACAATCTTTTTGACGGATTGCCTAATGTGTTTACTCGGATTGCGAAGCGGGGTAATAATGGACATTATCTCGCGAGATTTACGCTGGTCGAATTCGAGTCGTCGTAAAAAGTTTAGGACTCGCGAGGATGCTACTCGCCCAGCGCTGGTAGTTTAATATTTCTGCAAACAATGCGAATAGAGTACATAAAACAGTTTAATTGCACGCCAAGCTTAATTAATTTAAACTAATTTTCGCTGTCCTGTTTAATGACTCCATCCCAAGTGCGCTCTAATGCAAAACTGAGTAATTAATCCGAAAGCCAGCTTAAGCTTAGATGGAATCGTAAGATGCGGTGGGACGTTAATGATTATGAATTCATTGTAGCCCTTTTCAATTCACTCGGCATTTAAATTTAAATTCAATTATGAATGCAAAATTTAAATTTTAAGGTCCACCTTTCACTTAATCGGGAATATACCTGCGCATAGTAATTTTCGGTTTATAAACCTGTCAATCCTTTTTTATGTATCTTCGACACAAACTAGTAAGAGATAATAAATTAAGATACGGGATAATAAAAAATTGATCAGATAATTTTATTATAAATGTTTTAAAAAATGAAAAAGTTATTTTTCGACGTAACATAGTGCCATGTTTTTTATGTCCTTAATACTTTTTTTTCCATTAGCATTATATGGAATTTTATCAATGAATGCTACTCCTCCAGTCACATGGTACATTACATTGTAGCTTGCTGGCAATTCTTTCAGCTCTTCAGATGTGACCTGAGAATCAACGTTTTCAATACAGAATATAATTGCATAAATCTCGATCTTAGCTCCTACAAAAAAAAATTACATAAAATAAAGTTTACCTTTGCACCTGGTTTCTTTACTACGAAAGCAAATGGCACTTCGTTATCAATTTCATGTGGAACTGGTACCACAGCTACATCGTCAACGTCAGGATGTCCCAATAGCAATGCCTCTATTTTCGACGGAGGTATATGTGCGCTTTGGCGAATAATAAGTTGTTTCAAACGATCTGTGATCCATACTTCCCCATTTTCATCATAATAACCTAAGTCTCCACTATGCAACCAACCTGATTAATGAAATTACCAGTTTATCATTTGTTAATTACATTTTCGGTAATTATATGTACCTTCATCATCTATCGTTTCTTTAGTTTCCTCTGGCTTGTTTAAATAGCCTATCATGATATTATCCAGTTTGTAGCACATCTCGCCTTCTTGATTAGCACCAAGCCGAAGACCCGATTTCGGATCTATAATTTTTAACTGCACACTTCCTACTACGCGTCCTAGTGAATTTTTTGTCTGGCACTTTTTAGTTTGAACAGTTAACCGTCCACCCGTGTCTGTCATCCCTGTTGTATAAAATAAAATTGTAGGACGTTAAAAACTGTAGAATGTAGAAAAGTTTTAAAAACAACTTACCCATAGTATTGCTTATCTGGGTATGTGGTAAAGCTTTTCTTGCTGCTTCAATAATTGAACTGTGGGGTTTGTTCGCACCGACGAGTATAGTTTCCAATTTTGAGAAGTCATATTTTTTGAAAACGTCTGATTTAGTTAATAGCGTGAGCTGGGTCGTATTTAGGAAAGCCATATTGACCTAAAAATGTATTTTCAATATAATTACACATAATTCCACAAAATGATTCTACACTTTCGTTGTACATTCAATGAACATACTAAAAGTGAACCGTTAAAATAAATTGATACCTTGAATTTTTCTATTACTGCGGCGGTTTCTTCAGCACTGAACTTTGAATGCAAAATGCGAGTTAAACATTTTCTAATGCACATTGTAAAGAAATAGACTCCAGTGTTCCAGGAATAGGCTGAGTATAGTAGCAAATTACAATGTGTACGGGCAATTAAGTAATGAAATCGATTCCTGACCAAAGTTTCGTACGATAACATAATGCCTTTCGGAGTACTCGTGGTTCCAGATGAAAAGAGTATAGCGCCGACTTGTTTCTTCGGATCTTCAGGCTCATCATGACGAAATTCGTCGATCTCTGTTTGATCTTGTTGTGCCATCAAATCACTTATGGACATGTAGTCGGGATGCTTATTACCGACTACAACAAATTTGCAGTTAACTTGTGCATTTTTTGCTGCAGAAGCTAGAAGGTCAATTACGTCATACCAAGCAAACATTATTTTAGGTTGAATTTCCTGAAAAAAGAACTCTGCAGCAGCTGCAAATTTAAAAATTGATGTGTAAACAAAACAAATTCAAAAATATGGAAATAAGATGGAAAATTTCTCATTACACCTTTATTCAAATACTTTAAGACTTACGGGCATTTAGTAGATGAGACCAAGGATTGATAATGGCACCGATGAATAAAGTAGCTAAAATAGGCACATAATCGTCGTTATGGAGAGGATACGAGACGCAGACCACGTCACCTTTAATTATACCCTGCTTTTTAAGCCACAAAGCACAACGAATGCTGCGATCTTTGAATTCTGCGAAAGTCGTTTTTTCGCCTGTGTTTGCATTGATCTAAAAAATTTTTTTACAATCAGAACTTTTTATAAGATAAGAAATCGATAAATAAACTATTAAAACCGAGTAATTACTTGGCCTACGAAATCTGGGAAATTGTTTAAATTTTTTAAAAGTAAGTTTGCGATACTTTCCGTTTCAAAATCGTCTGGCGATGGTGTTCCAATAATAACTTTGTCTTTTATAGTGAACTGCAAGTCAGCATTTTCATCGATCAAAGCCTATTTCAGGTAAACAATGACAAAAGTTAATTTTTAGCAACATAAAGGAATATAAAATAAAAATCCTCACCTTGTTAACAATTTTTGAAGCATACATTTTGGTAATGGATTCCTCTGATGTTTAATAAACTAACTTTATTTTTCACTTGGCTCAGTTTTTATACTAAGAAATATGTTTACCCAGCTGCATTATAGCTTATTAGCCACGCAATAACACTGATAATTTAAAGCTTTTTCGCTGATATGATAATATTTTATAATGTGCAGCCTTTTTTCAAAATTAGTTTTCATGTAACTTATTATGCAAATGTTAAACATACATCAATGTGCATCGTTGCTCTCATCGAAGTAAAATACATTTCATTTCTTCCCGTCGAGGTAAAAGCGCATTATTGCACCTTTTAAATGTGCCATTTTTGTGGGCCTAACATAGTAATTGCTTATACTTAGTAACCTAACGAAATTGTTCTAGCCTGTCCATACATAAATATAAAGGTATGGGTACAATTAAATCATCGCGGCATTTCACCTGAAAGTATAGATTTCAATAAAAATGTTTTTCTCGAAGACAAGGAAAGCAGATTTATACTGTTTTCTAT